>PVJX010023695.1:0-28951 GCA_004027295.1 Dolichotis patagonum | reverse complement strand
TCATGTGTTAATACATTTCTCGAGTCTTTCCATCGCATCCGCCGCTTCTGTGGTTCTGATGCTACACTGGAAGTTCAGAGATGCTTACCAAACTGTCCACACTCACACAGCAGGGGAGGACGAGACAGGAAGGGAACCTCGAGGCCTGGCAGACACCAGGCTCAAATCCCACTGCACCCTCTCACGGCTTTGAGACGTGGATCTCTGCTCTTCGAGCCTCGGTTTCTTCATTTACAAAAAGGCCAGCAGGTCAGCCACCTGGGGTTAAGCAAGCTAATGGAGGCAGAGCTGGCCAAGGTGTCCCTTGCTGTCTGCCCTCTCCTTCCGCACACACGAGGCACAGCTGCCTCCCTCCCGAGGTGGGGCTGAGACCCACAGCTCCAGCGGTGATAGCGGGGCCCTCGGCTGGCCCCGGCCCACTCCGGGGCTGGCAGAGACAGTGGGCCTGGAGGCTGAGCACCCTCTGTTCTCAGGGCAGCTCAGGCCAGCGGCTGTGACCTCTTGATCACCGAAACAATCAGCCATTCTTCCTCCTTCCCTTGGGCCAAGGGGCCCAGAAGAAAATGCTCAGCTCCCAGCAGTCCCCAGGCCATCTGTGCAGCCCGAACACACGGCAGCTGGCCTCTGCTCTACCAAGCCCAAGCCCAAGTCACAGGTCAAATCAGAGCCGTCTGATTTTGACCCAGGTTCACAGTCCCTTCTCCACTCAGCAGTCAGCGAGCCGGACCCTGCGAATCCTAACACCCACAGTGATGGCAGCAACACCAACCATAATAATGGCCGCAGTCACAGGGCACCCTTCCTAGGCCCAGCACAGGTCCAAACCCGTGCACTTGAAACAGACGAACGGTTCCTCTCAACAGAGGAAACTGAGCCCTGAGTGGATGGAACTCACCCCAGACCACACAGCTTGTGCGTGCCATGGACGTGGAGGCCAAGCTTCAGGCCAGATCATTTCAGTACGGTGTCTCAGTAAGTCCTCACTTCGGCCTCCAAATGGCAACCTTCTTCTCCCCTTTCACACGTGGGAACAGGGAGACCCAGACAGGTGGCCAGTCACAGAGCCACACAGCTTGACCCCAAGACTATGCTTTCTACTCATCCTAAGGGATTTCAGTGCGGAAGGCAATGGGGAGGCCTGAGGGAGACTACAGGCCAAGGGAACTCAGAGGAAGGGGAGCATGGCCTCCCCGAAGCTTCCTGGATGAACAGCCACATGCACTTGGCATTGAATCCTGGTCAACCAGCCCCTCACATCACAGCACACTTTTAACTAGAGCCCAGCTCTCTGCAGGTCCGGCCTTTTCTCCATTTGATGGCTGTGCAGACTGAGACTCCAAGTGACAAGCTGATTCAGGTGCTAGAGTGAGGACTTGGGCTTTGGGCCTTGGGACTCTGCCCCTGAACTGCCAAGCAGTAAAGAGGGGCAGGGTTTGGAGGTGCAGCTGAGGAAAGAGGCCCCCTCGCCCCACACCAATGCCGTCGGTCAGGAGGCTGGTTATTGTCCAGCTGCCAATAGACTGTGCCCAGTGGGAAGGAAGGGAAAGGAAGCAAGGTTGGGTCTGCCATGGTGACGTCTCACCTCTCAGTCCCAAGTAGAGGCCAGGTGCAAGTAGACCCTTGAGAACATTTGTTGGCAGAAGGAAGGGGAAGAGGCAGCAGGGGAGGGCCCTGACCAGACCCATAGGCCTTAGGTTCCAACCAGGACCCTGTGTATCACATTTTAAGAGGAAGAAACTTTCAGAAGTATGTGCAGGGCCTAGAGAGGTTTCTCATGGAGGAGGGACATTCGTGACTATGACACCCAAACCTAGGTGTTGTCCCTGGCAGGGGGCAGAACAGTTCCACATGGACACCAGCGAGAGGCCATATAGGCAAGATGGGTTTCTCATGAGAAGGGCCCGGATTTCAGAGCAGACTGACAGAGCGTGGCCCTCAGGGTGTGCCTGGCAAGAGTGGGCAGAGCAGAGGCTGGGAAGGGCCCACTGAGGCTCTAAAGAAGGCTTCTGTACTCCCAGGAGGGGCCAGGCTGGCTCGGGACCCTCCAAGGCCTGTGTCCCTGCAAATTCAAGCAACCAAATTTCAAGCCCTGGTTCTGCTCTGTCCGAGCTCCATCATCAAAGGTCCTGTGAGCCACACCAGCTACCAGAGGCTGCGCTGACCGCTCTCCTTTGTACAATCCCCACCACACTCCATTTGGGGGACACTGTCGTTCCATTTTATGGATGAGGAAACAGGCTCAGAGAAGCCAAGAACCTTGCCCAGAGTCAGAGCTAGGAAATGTCACCTCCTGGGCTGGGGATTTAGCTCAGAGGCATAAGCACCTGCCTTGCAAGCATGCAGTGGTGAGTTCGAGCCCCAGTACAAAAAAAAAAAAAGTCACCTCCTGAGTGTGAAAACAGCCATCAGGCCCAAAGCCACCTTGCAGCTCTGAGTCCACAGCATTCTCCGTGACCTGAAATCAGAGTTCTCCTCCCCCCACCCCTGGGGGTAAACCACAGCCCCATCCCTACTCCCCCTAACCACACTCAGCTCTGGGGTCTCCCAAACACTCTGAACCCAGGGCAGCTTTTATCATAATGGTTCCCACGGGAGCTGCCTGGCAATTCTCCCTGCTCCATTCTCAATTTCCTTTAAAGGGTAAGGTGGCTTAGGCCATAGCAGGGCCAGGGCTGTGACTTTCCAAAACGTCACCTGTATTAATATCACACTCTGGCAACACTGCATCGTTTCAGCTTAATTTTATTTCCTCTTATAAATGGGCACAGCACGGGAAATGTTAAAAACAAAAATCGAACAAAAAAAAACAAAACAAAACCAGTTTCTTCCCCAGGCTGGGCCAGACACACACCCACAGTGGGCCAGTGCCTTGGTCACCTTGTCCACCATCTTTCCTCCACTTCTCCTTATTGACAGTTTTGGCCATGAACTCAGGACAGGGACGGTTAATAAAGAGGTCATGGGCAGGGAGAGAGAATGGGGAAGGCAGGTGGGAGGGGAGGATGAACTCCTACCCACCACCGGCCGGGGCTGGGCGGGCTCTGTACAGAGGAAAGGACTCACCAGAGGGGGAACACTGTCTTTAGGGGGCTCTCTGGAGCCACGCTGCCTACGAGAAATATTTACATGCATTCGTCACGCTGGGGCCAGGCAGGCACCTGGGGGATGTTGGGCCTTCAGCCCTTAGATGGTGACTCCCGGGCCCAGTCTCAGCCTCTCTAAATCTGTACAGTTTGTGGGCTTCTATTTACAGACTAGAGGCATGGGGAGGCAAGTCCAAGGTGCAGGTGGCAGAGGAAAGCCAGGAGAGCCGAGAAGGCCACACCGGCTTGGGAGGCCAAGTTGGCTCTGCTCCCAGCCTGGCCAGATGGGTGGCTTTGCCGACCCCAAGGGTCTGGCCTGAGCGCCCTGCCACAGGCCTGCCCCGCCCCTTTTGCTACCCACATTCTTCCAGTGATCAAGGGGACCAGCCTTTCAGGTGAGTCCCATCGGCTTCTGGCCACCTGGAGAGACCGAATTTGGGCTCGGGTAAGAACAGCCGGGGCTCAGTCCCACCCCCAGTTCAGCTCAGCCTGCTTTGTACTCCAGTGGGCAAAGCCCAGGAGAATTCTCAAACCACACCAGCTCCCTCTCATTTGGAATGTGCTGTGCTCCCAGGAAATGCCAGGGCCTGCAGGACACCCTCCCTGGAGCACTGGGGTGTCTGCAGGCCCGCCTGGCTGGCCCTGCACATTTCACACCGTACTTGGGGTAGGGAGAGGCCTCCGCACCCCCATTGCACTGTAGAGCTCCAGCTCACCCTTGGCTGGGCTCTTTGATTGCCCTGCTCCCCGCCCTGCCCGAAGACTGGCCTGGGCAGACCACATTAAACTTCATGAAGATAAAGCCTGGACCTTGACCATGGGTCCAGGGCTCTACACACAAGACCCTCAGCCTCTCTTAAGGACTAAGGACACAGAAGAGGGGCCAGTGCCAGGAGGCCCCATGTCCAAAGCTAGCATTTGAGCTACGAGAAGTCAGGCCAGCCAAGGCCACCCCATGTTGGCTGGACAACACAGAAGTTGTGTCTACTGCTGGTCCCTGCCCCAGTACCAATGTCCCTGAGGCCTGGGTGCCCAGCACTGCCTCCTTCACACTCCCTGGTTTCTCAGCCTTGGCCTGCCCAGGCCTTCTTACCAGGGCTGCCATCCCTGAGACAGCAGCCCACCAGGGACCAGTGGAGGGGGCGGTTGGGTATGCCTGGCCCCTCTGCTGCAGGGCCCATGCAGGCCCAGCACCCTCCTCAAGGCCTGTGGGCCCAGGCCTCCTCCCCTCCCAGTCTCTTCTCAAAGGCTCCAGCTTGCTGGTTTCCTCACACAACTCTGGGCCCTGCTGAGGAGGGCTTCAAGGTCTGAAAGGACCCCTGGAGCCTGGCCCTGCTACCTCAGCACCTCACCCCTCCCCTGCAGAGGTCCACTGCCAGGGTATCTTCAAAAGGGAACAGAAATAAAACTGGGGTGGGCTCCTGACTTGGATCTGGGCTATGGGTGGTAGGTAGGCGTGGGAGGGCCAACTAGTTACAGTTCAGACCACGTCCCCTTGGCTCCCAGAGCCCCCACCACCTACCCCAAAGGAGACTGGTGAACCCTCATTTAAAACACCTATAAAATGGCCCCACTTTCAAGGATAACAAAGAAGGGGAAAGCAGGTTTGGGGCCTGTGACACAACCCCCCTTGCTGTCACCTGTTTTAGTCCCTCAATGATCTGCCCTTGAGGCCTAGGGCATCTGGATGGGCTGCTTCCAGCTGTGGGCCCATGCAGCAGCCAGAACTGCAGACTTGTTTGGTCAAATGGGTGGGCAGGCATCCACAAGGAGGCCTGGGGGGGCTGGGGGCAGGGGATGCAGAGGGCCCGGGCGGAGGGCCAGCCCTCACAGGCACTTTGGAAACTTGTGTCCTGGGAGGCAGGATCAGCCCCCTAACTCAGAGCAGGAAAAAGATGCAGGAGCCAGGAGCCAGACCACTCACCCCCACCCCTACCCAGGGCCTTTGGTCCAGGGCGACCCAAGCACCCTCCACAGCCCAGGGCCAAATTTCAGGGCCCAACCCCGTCCTTCTCCAGCCTTGGAGAAAGTCCCAGGGCTCTCAGCAGGTGGGCACTGGCCCTGAACATCTCCCTTTGTGGGCACAGAGGGAGGGGAAACAGTCAGGGGTGAGGCCAGGCCCTCAGGTGTGCAAAGCCCTGGGTGGGCTGGTGGCAACGTCCCCTCGCACCACACTTTATTTCAGGAAAGGCAAATGCCCCTTTTCCCCCAGTGAGCGCAGGGCTGCGTGGAGTGACTGTGCACCCACCTGGGGCCATGTCTGACCAAGGCTGGGATGGGTGGAAATGTGGCTGGTGTGGGCACCTTGATGTGGGACCAAGTGTTAACAGGGCAACTGAGACCCAATATGGGCTGACTGTTCCAAAAGAATTCTGCCTTCTCCAATGAGCCTGAAAAAGCTCGATATGTGTGTGGTGGCAGAGTGTGGGGTGGGGAGACAGAGAGGCAGACCACACTGTCACCATTCAGGTGACCATGACTAGTGACTCGTATCACAGAGGTGTCTGGAGAGTTGGTTAAGCAGTACATGAAGACACACATCTTTGGAAAACGTGTCTGTAAGATGTCTGGATGGGCTGGGCGGTCAGCACTGGATATGCTTTTGTCATTGCTCTATTTTGTCTTGTATGTGACCAAGTGACAATATATATAACAGACTGGGTGGTGGTGTCAGTGTACAATATGCTCACAGGAGGTATGTCAGGTAGCTGTCCTCACTAGTGGCTGCCCCTGCACTCTCAGGAAGCCATGTCCTTGGGATAAGGTGAAGAGAAACCTGGGGCACATATGCACTGGGCAGAGGAGAGGGGAGAATGGTCCCAGAATCCCCAGGAGGCCAGGACAAAACAGGCTGGTGACAAAGGACACTCCCTCACCCAGGCAAAGAGAGGTCCTACAACAGGAATGAGGCTTTGTCGTCTAGATGATTTCAAGGGCTGAGTTTGCCATGTGTTGGTCCTGGAAGCCAGCCTGTGGACCTCTCTGACCCAGGAAGGAGACTGAGCCAGCCCTTTGGGATTTCGCAGAGGCTCAGCCCATCTCAGGTTCTATCCCTTCCCTTTCTCCTACCAGCCAATCAGGAGCTTCCTTCCTCCTGTCCAGTGATGTAAGGTCCCAAAGCCCCTGGCTGGTGGGAGACAAGAGATGAGCTCGTAAGGGCACAGACTGGGGCAGATGGTAGCACCCCCTGTTCCTCAGAGGGCAATGCATGAGGCTGGCAACCTGGGCAGGCCAGAGGAGGAGGGCAGAGAAGAACCAGGCCAGGCCCAGTCCCACACCTGGGCCAGTGAGGCTGGGCTGGGACTGGGTGAGGGCGACTGAGGTTGCAGGGAGGCACTGAGGCTCCGCTAGGCGTAGAACTCCTCTTGCTTGTCAGGCTTCTGGTATGTGACACTCGCCTGTTTGGGCTCCTCCAGTGTGTAGCTGCCTTCATCCTTCTTCTTCATTCGGTAGACAAGCAGTGTGACCAGGAAGGCGGCGAAGAGTGCGCCCACCACCCCGCCCACAATCACAGCTATGAAAGAAAAGAACAGAGGTCAGGGTCCATCCAGAGGCAGAATGGAAGAAGGTTGAGGGTCTAGAGGGTGGGGCCTAGGTCTAGGAGTCCTAAATCTGCCGGCAGAGCAGGAGTGAAGGGAGAGTTAAGGCTCCATCCCCAGGCCATGCCCACTTCATCCAAATTGTGGGCCCTACACCCACTTCTCACTCCTGCCCTGTGAGGAACAGGCTGTGGTCTGCATCAGCTGTAAGATGCCAGCTTGCTATAAAATGCTCCATATTTGATAACCACTAGGAAAGAAAAATCTCTGCCATCTAAACAGCAGCACTTCCCTACTACAGAAGACGTTCTTCCACACAGACGTGTACAACAGAACTCATCACGTGCAAATGGAGAGGGGGAGCCTGCAGAGGTGGCCTTGCTCCTAAGGAGGAGCCAGGACTTGGACCACCTGCCCAAAGGCTCCTTAGCAGACATAGCCAGGGTAGGTCCATAGGGTCTGGGGTCAAGAGGTAGATGAACAGCAAGCCAAAGGATGAGTCAGAGAGGAGGACCCAGGAAGCAATGTCCCTCGGGATCAGCCAGCATGACCCAGGAAAGCAGGGGTGAGTCCGAGGGCAAGGAGGGATTGGAAGGCACTGAGGGAAGTTTTGGAGATGGGGAGGCAGTGAGGGTCAATGAGAGGGAGGGTTAACAGAGGGGCCAGAGGGCAGAGGAGAGTCCCCAGGTTTCCCTTCTGATCTGGCTCCCAGGAAGCCACCCCCTGACTACCCTTCCCAGTCCCAAAGGACACTGAGGCCCGACTGGCTGCCATGCTCCAGTCTTCTCTCAGGCCCTTGTCCAGAGCACATCCTCACCTACAAGCACCTCCTTCCGTTCCAGGATGCTCTTCTGGGGCAGCTGGGCAGCTGAGCTGCCAGAGTCGATGGCATTGTCCAGGAGGCCGGGACCTGGCTGGGCGCCTTTGGGCAGTGTTCCAGGTGGAGGTGAGGGCTTGGCTGCAGCCCCTCCCACAGCCACCACTTCATTGGCAGTGTCTGGTTGTGTGGTCTCTTCCTCCGGCAGCTCAAAGTCCCCACTGGGCCCCCCACTCACGGGCACCTCCGGCTCATCCCGGACTGTAGTCAGGAGGGACTCTGGAGTTGGGGTCTGCAGAGAAGTGGCAGAAGCCCCAAAGTCAAGGCCAATCACCCCAGGCAACCACACACATAAGCCCCTGCTATCACTCCATTCTCCAGAGTACTAACACTCTAAGAACTCCCCACACCTGGAAAACAGCACACCGTGCAAAGCACTGTCCCCAGGAGGTATTATTACCTCTGATTTACAGAGCAGGAAGTGAGCTCAGAGAGGCTAAGTGACTCCCCAAGGACACATGTCTAATAAGGAGGAGCAGAGCTAAAATCTAGATCTACCAGCCAGGCATGGTGGTACATGCCCATAATTCAGGCACTTTGGGAGGCTGAGGCAAGAGGATTGTAAATTTGAGCCCAGCCTAGGCAATTTAGCAAGACTCTGTCTCAGATTAAAAAAACAAAGAAACAAAGGATGGGGATGTAATTCAGTGCAAAGGCCCTGGGTTCAATCCCCAGGACTGCGCCCCACCTACTCCCACCAAAAAACCCCTTAGATCTATACAATTCGAGTTCCAGGTCCAACCACACTACTATGCTGCCTCTGTTCTTAGTCTGGCCACATGCTGTGCCCACCAGCTGCCTTCTTAGCAATCCTCAGGAGATGCCTGGGTGCAACTGTTATGTACCTGGGCCTGGCCCCAAAGCAGAGGAGAGTCCTTTGGTCAGTCCAAAAGCCCAACTCTATGTCCAGACTGCCAGCCAGTGACTACCAACTCTGATGTCACCCCCCACATGGATGCGGAACCAGCGTGGGGACTCCTGAGAGCAGAGCAAAGGCTGAGCCACCAAGGCGGGGGTGCAGCTGCTCAGCGTATGGGCCTGGCGCCCAGGCAGGAAGGCAGAGCACAGGGGCTACACCTGTAGCCGGGGCTCCGGCTCCGAGCCCCACCACCATCTCTGCTTCCTGCTCAGCCAAGCCTCCATGAAAGCCCCGGGGCACCCCAGCTGCTCAGAGGAAGCAGCACAGGGCCCAGTCCTGGAGAGACAGATGCTGACTCCAGGAAGCTCTGCCTTCGGCCCAGTGGGCTCCCACGCCCAGCAAAGCCACATGGACTGGGCTTCTGCTCCCCTTCACCCCTTCCATCGCAAGTGGTCCTCATCCTCCTCTTCCCTTGCACCCCTCCTTCACGCACACACCCCCCTCCCGCCCCGTGCAGAGTGCCATCTTAGGAGCCTGCTACTCAGGAGCCTGCTAGTCAGGGTCCCAGCCCTTCGCCAGCACTGCTGCAGAGCCCTGGCAAGCGGCCAACCCGCCCTGTGTGTCAGCTGCCTAGTCTGTGACAGGAGCCCGTCACAGTGCCCCCTCGGGTGACCGTGGGGCTGGGGACGGGGAAGCCACAGAGAGGCCTGAGCACAGCTGGCCTGCTGGCAGGCTCCCGCCACAAGCTCCAGAGCCCCATCCTCACCGCTCAGCACCGACTCAGCCTCCAGCCAGGGGCAGTCACAGTGATGATGAGGACAAGGACCACGGCTGGGCACTCGGTTTGTGTACTGTTGCCAGACCTTGTTGCCAGACCAAGCGCTTTGAATTTGTCAGGCAATTTAATTCTCACACTGTGATGGGTTTTGTTACTTTTTCCTTTTCACAGAGAAGGAAGCGGAGGCACAGGAAGGGTCAGTGACTCGCCTGAAGTCACAGGGCTCAAAAGCGGAGCAGGCTCCAGATCTAGACCGCTGGCCCCTGTCTACGCTCTCCACCAGAACCCTCAGCTTTGCCCCTCCCCGAAGCACCCATGCGCCCAACCGGCACAGTACCAGAGCCCACCCCTGGCTTTTCATCCCACTCTGCCTCTCCAGCTCCATCTCTGTACCCATGCTGAGACTCGTACCCAGCCCCGGAATATCCCCTACGCCCGTCACCCCTGCCTGGCTCATCTCTAGCTCCTCCCTGTCCTCTCCCCGCCCAGCTCCAGCCTCCTCCCCAGCCCTGACCTCCTTTTGTGCCCATGCTCTCCCAGTGTCCTCACCTGAGCCACCTCTGTGGGTCCAGGGGCCGTGGTCCCCAGGGGCAAGGTGCTCTTCTCAGGGACATCGGGCTCCTGGGTGGCAGCTGGTCTGGGAAGGGTCCTCGGCCGGGAGGTAGCTGTGCTGACCGGCCTGGGTATTGGGGTCTCCGTGTCCAGGATGGCCACTGTGGTGGGGGCTGAGGGGGCCACGGGAGTGGTGGCCTGGGCCGTGGCGGCCGTGGTCAGTGGAAGAGGCAGAAGCCTCCGTGTGCCAGTGGTCCTTACGACAGAAGTGGTAGCTGTGGAAGGGGGTTCTGCAGGGGTGCTGGGGGCAGCAGTGGCCACGGTGGTGGGTGCCATGGCCACAGTCAGGGCCCCTGTGGTGGCAGTGGTGGTTGCCATGGTGGTGGAGACAGTGGTAGCTCTCTGGCTGGGCTCTTCCGGGATTTCTGTCACCACCGGGGGACTGGTGACAGGCTCTGGGGTGGGATGCTCAGAGGGGAGCTCTTCAAATGGGGTGCCTACAGGCCGGATATCCGTGGTGGGCAGCACTGCAGGTGTGGTGGACACGGCCAGGGCTACTTCGGGGCTGAACCGCATGGCCGTCTCAATGCCCGACTCCTGCTCAAAGTCTGGGGGGACAGGGAGAGGGAGAAAGCTAGAGAGCTGGGTAACACGAGGGGATGAGGACCCAGGTAAGCAGTAGCCACATAGGTGATGCCTCCCTGCCCAATTTTCCAGAAAAACATGAGGGAAAGGAGGAAGATGCAGCCTGGCCACTCTCGCCAGCTCCTCTGAGCCTCACCATACATTCTCCAGGGAGCATTGCCTCCAGGAAGCCTTCCTGACCATTCCGGCCCACCCGGCCTGGGGCCCCTATCAGCTGGAGTCCAGCAGCAGCAGTGAAGGCGCCATTCTCACTTTGGGTTAGAGGGAACAGAGCTGTGGCATTTGGGAAGAGCCAGGCTCATGCCCACTGCAGGCCCAGGGCAGTGAGGGGCCCCCAGAGGCCCTGACAGAGGGGAAGAGGGAGAATGAGCCCTTTCCACAGGGGAACTGCCCGGGCCAGCTGGTTTTGTCAATGCCACCAGGACAAGCAAATGAGATGGAGGGAGGAGGGGCGGGTGGGGAGCACAAGATAGAAGCCCCAGGTTCCAGGGCCTGAAGCAAGCATGGGGGAGGAGGTCAGCCTGTCCTCCGCTGGCTCATCCCACTTAGCATTTCCAGAGCTCCTTTCCCTGCAGACCCTAACTTCCTGTCCCAACCCCTCCCAGAGTCCCAAAGAGGAAGGTGTGTTTTACCCCATCTACAAGGAAGAGCATGGAGACAGGGGCAACAAGCCAGGGTGGAGCTGCCAACCTTACACTGCTCTGCCTGAGCCACGGCCTGACACACTTCCTCCAGGGTGGCACCAGCACCCAGTGGCCCGGGCACCACTGACCCTGTATCCTTGCCTTAGCACCCCGGAACACAGCTGATTGGACCTAGTGGGGCCACCTGACCCACACTGGGTCAATCGTTGCTGCTGAGGACCTGCCATGACCACCAAGAGCTGGCAGCTGAATTCCTCCAAGTGGATGGAACAGTGCCATGAAGACTGAATTACTAAGGGGCTGAATTACTGAGGGGAACGTTCTGATATGGGCCAGAGAGCTCCAGAGAGACCCCAGCCACACAGAGAGTCAGAGACAAGAACAGGGAGGCCCCAGCACTAAGGCCCCTTGGGCCTATTTCACTACCAAGCAGAGTGCTCTGCCCTTTGGGGTCCCTGAGACAGTCCCGCCTGACCGCTGTACCACGGGAAGCCATGGAGTCCCTGGGGGTGGGGCACCAGTGCACACTGGTCATTACACACTGGTCACTGCAGACAGGGAGATGGGGAGGTACTTACAGCCGGAGCCTGACCCCGAGTAGAGGTCATCTAGTTCATCCTCGGGAAAGGAGTCGTCGTCCCCGGAGCCCTCAAGGTCCACGGGCCGCTCGAAGTTCTCACTGCGCCAGCGCTGAGCCTGCAAAGGCAGGACACGCACAGGCCTCAGCCCCCAAGGCCAGCAGCCTGGATGCCCAAAGACCGATGGCAGGCGCGCTGGAGGGCTGAGTGACATCCATGTGGGCAACAGGGTAGCAGCCCCGTCTCCTGCCTGACAGCCACCCCTGGGGACCCCTGGCTGCTCCTCCATTTCCCACTCAGAATCCTTGAGTGGTGGAACCTGGTTTGGGGCCAGCCAGTGCTGAGTGTGAATCTTGGATCCTTTGATTACTAGATGTGGGGGCTGGGACAAGTTATCTCATCCTTTCCCGCCTTAGTTCACTCGTCTGAGGCGCCTGCCTCATCAAGCTGCGCATGTGCGATGTGCTAATTCACAGGCAGTGCTGGCGCACCCCATGTCACTGTGCACTCAGCACAGGGTGACTATAGTGCTCTATGCCACCAGCACCATCAATCCACTCACAAGTGCTTACCAGACAAGATCCCACTGAGTACGCCAGACAGGGCTGGGGTACTAAGGGTATAAGCCCAATGCATCGATGGAAAAACCAAGGCCCAGCTGCCCAGGCCACCAGAGGGCAGGGGATACATAGATTCAACCTCTGCTTGGGACCTAAAGTGACATCACAAATTCCCAAAGGCAGGGCACTTAGTACTATCAGGTGGACCTGGGTGTAGGGAGGTTGGGGGCTCAGGGAGGGCAGTTCCTTGGTGGGGAAGCAGAAGGGGAGAAGAACAAGCTCCACCCACCCATGGGTCAGCTCCCTCCACCAGTCTGCCCCACGGCCCAGAAGCGACACTGCCTCCACCTCCAGGGGCCACGACGGGTGGGAGGGGCTTCTCCAAGGGTCCAGTTCCCCAGGCCTCAGCTCCTGGGTCCAACTCTCCCCTTCCCTTCCCCCTGCAATGCTGGGGCTGCAGCCAGAGCTAAGGCCCTCCCCGGCGGACATGCAGGCCCCCAGAGGGGAACAGGCACGGCTCTGTTTGGCAGCTCTATCCAGTCACAGTGCTGCCCTGGGGGCTCTCAGAGTAGTGAGATTACCCCTGGTGATAAGACTCGAAGGGTAAGGGAGTGGATGTGGCATCTGGGTCTGAAACACTGAAATGGGGTGAAAGGCAGCTCAGGCAGAAGAGAAAAAGCAAAGACCCCAAGGTAAGGAACTGTGGCCACTGCCCTTGAAACTGGCCCTGCCCACCCTCTGGTGTCCCCCAGCACTCCGGTCGCATTCTGCTCCATGCCTCCTTCCTTTCTGCCTCCATCCCTTTGTCCTCAAACTGTCTGCAGCTAACTCCCAGTCTCACATCACTTCTTTTGAGAAGTCTTCTACTTTGAACTTTCAGGAGCACCCAGTGGTTCTGATTTGCAACACTGTCACTGCCAGTCTGCTTGGGGTTCATGTGTCCAGGGGCTGCGTCCCTCCTTGCTACATTAGACCCTTGATGAAGGCGACATGTGTCTGTGTCTGGGGAGGTGCCTGGCACACGGTAGCTTCAGAACATATTTGTTAAGGACGGAGTTAGAGTGAGAGGCTGGGGGCGGGCACAGCAGGCTGGAGCAGGGGCCAATCACAGACGGGTTTTAGGGTTTTGCAGACCTTCTCTTGGAAACCAGTCACTGCACATCAGAATTTTGTGAGAACTGAATGCAAGGGGCCAGTTGGTCTGAGTGCCTGAGCATCCACAGTGTCTGACTGGCAGTGGGAGCCACAGAAGGCACAGGAGAGGCACCTCGTGCTCAGCCTCTCGGACTCCTGCCACCAACAGTCCTCCTTCTGGAGTTCATTCAGAAGCACGGACAGGATCTCAATCCTGGCTTCCTGCCCCCAGCCTCAACCACCTGCTCTAAGCCCTGCACAGCCCAGCCAGGGCAGGGAGCCAGGAGATACCCCACCACACACACACACACACACACACACACACACACACACTTCTTGAAGTAATGAATTAATCAGTATTTACTTTCTACCAGTGAGTCATGAAGTGGAACAATTAACATAATTGCTTCTGTGACTAATTGCTGGGTCTTCCTCCTTTTTAGACATTCCAGGAGCTCAGAGCAGCTACTGTCCAGCTTTTTGCTGCTCCCATCTCTGCCCAGACAACCAAATCCTCAGGACCACAAGCTGGAATCCCAAGGGACTTTCTGCCTCCTGGGAACTAAGCAGGCACAGGGCTTGGGCTCCTGCCCAGGGGCAGGGCCATCTTCCCTTTCTATTCCCTCAGGCAGCTGGGGAGTGATCAGTGGCCATTAACTGAAAGGAAGGACTTTGAGAGGTCTGTGGTTCCTGGAACCCCAAAACAAGAGTAAATGTAGAAGCCAACCAGGGAATCCTCAAGTTTCCATGGTGACTAATGCCACCTTGACTCTGGAAAGATCAGCACAAACCCAAAGAGCCCCCTACCTCCTAAAGGCCCAGATGCTGGAAATGACACACCCAAAGACACAGAGAACACAGAGACACACCCTGACACACTCACCTAAAGGCAGCCACAGCCAGGCCGTGTGTGAGGGTGCACAGGGGAGGGAAGTGGCGGGGGGGTGCAGTTCTAAGGCTCGGAGACAAGCATCAAGCCTCCTGTGAATCCATCAGCCTCCACTCAGGTAGCTCTCACCTAGATACTATTCATCCCGAGCTCAGTAGCCATCGACATGACAACCGTTACCATGACAACCATCTCCTCTGTGCTAAGGACCAGGAGCTGCAGCTCCCCACAGAGATGGGGGGTGCAGGATAGGGCAAGATCCTGGAGGAACAGAGGGGGAGGGTGGAGACAGGGATGGAGAGGCAGAGGACAGAGGAGGCTGGGGGTGGGGGGCACAGGGCAGGGAAGTGCAGGGGGAGGGCGAGAAGGCAAGAGTGGGAGGCAGAACGTGCTCACATCTTAATTTAGCATCCTGCTGATCAGATGAAGCTAGGGAAGGGGCTACCTCAGTGATTTTGCAAGCCTGCATCCAGAACATTCTTCCCGAATAATAAGCAGCCCCTAGACAAGGAGGAGCCAGCCACTTGGACACCAGGGGACTGAACACTTGGAGACCAGGGGACTCAACACTGTGGGTGGTAGGTCCCTGTGGAGCACCCAGGGGAGAGGAATGGCAGTAGCCTACTGGGAGTGCCTTAGAAGTCACAAAGTGCCTGAGGAAGAGGATGACAAACAGCCTCTGACCCCTAAATGACCTCCACATTTGCATAATTTCATGCACAATGAACATAATTATCCATACTCTTCCCTTAAAGAACTGAATACAAATGCTCCAGGACACTGCTGGCTTTTCCTGGACCCTCACTGTGACCCTCCAGGTAAACTCACACCCTCTCCCACCAAGACACAGTGGCACACACACACACACACACGCCTGTACACGTGTGCACACACGCACACACAGGCAAAGTGATTGACAAACCAAAGTCCAGCATCCTCATGCATGCACTGCACACCCCAGCACACATGCATTCTAACACACACACACACACACACACTGCTGGGAATATGCAAGTGCACCGGCACATCCCCAGGTAGATATGGCATCCTGCCCCACAGACCCACATCCCGCCAACACTCCCCACAGCCTATCACCTCTGCCCAGAGCTGACTGGTTGCCTCAACCCACAGAACCCCTCAGGCTTCCAGCCCCAGCAGTGACCAGCAGGCACCCCTGCTCACCACCCCCACACACCTCACTCTCCACTTTCAGAGCCGGTAGGGAGCTGGCTGGTCCCCTCTGGGCTGCCCACTCTCCCTGGACCACAGCTAGGGCTGGGTTGGGGAATGTCCTGAATCAGCTAGAGGTCAGACAGGTCCCCGCCCTTCCCCAGTCACTCACCATCCCAGGGCAGGGGACATGCTCAGGAAAGCCAGGCTTCCTCCCTTACTCCTGGCCCCTCCAAGCCTGCACAAGTAGTCTGGGGTCTCTCATGCCCAGCCCCCACAGCCTTCCCCTGCCCACCACAAGGGTGAACCCAGAACCAGTCTTTTCCTCCTCTCATTGCCCGCTGTCTGCGGGCAAGTCACTTAATCTCTCCGCACCTCAGTTGTCTTCTCTGTAAAATGGGGATGATAAAAGAGGGGGTGAGGGGGCTGGAGATTTAGCTCAGTGGATAAGTGTCTGCCTTGCAAGCACTCGGTCATGAGTTCGATCCCGGTACCGATTAAAAAAAAAAAAAAAAGAGGGGGTGGCTCTCAGAGTTGCCATGAGGGTGAAGATCACATAGGTAACAAGCCCAGGCCCCAAAATAAGCAAAAGCAGCATAAAATAACACAGCCCAGGTTTTTTTAGTTACATGCTCGTAGCTCTATGACCATCTCTGGAGACTTTACCTCACTGAAGCCTCAATCTCTTCTTGAGAGGGTAAATGTAGATGAGGCTACTAATGCCCAGAGACAAGTGGCAGTGCCAGTGCCACACAGCAGGGAGAGTGCTGGGAGAGAGAAGCAGACATTGGGAAGAGAGGAGGAGGGCGAGCCACAGAGACAGACCCAGACACCCAAATCAGGTCAGCTGGCAGGGGGCCGGAGCTCACACCCTGAGCCACACTCATCAGGCTGCAAAAGCTAGGAACACAATCGGGAGTAATTAGTTCAGCCGGGCTTCCTTCCCCTAATTAGCCAGACTTTGGCTCCACTCTCCTGGTGCCTAGAGGTGATGTGAATGGGGACTGGACCCAGCGTTAGGTTCAGACAGTCTTGGGTTCAAGGCCAACTCTGCTTACTTGCTGGGTGACTCTGAGCAAGTCGCTTGGCCTAAGCTTGTTCCTTTAACCAGGGAACCAAAATAACTCAGCCTTCATAGAGCGACTGAGAGAATCAAGTAAGACAATGCACCAAAAGTGCACACTGCCTGGGACACAGCCAGGGCTCAGGGCAGCCTCTGCGTGGTGTCCCCACAGCACATTTCCCACATCAGGCCTCAGCTTTAAGGCTGAACCAGGCCGGAGAGATCACTGAGTCAATTCCTTCTGCCAACCAATGGGGAAACTGAGGCATAAAGAGGGGAATCCTTGCATTACCCTACTCCTGAGAAGAGAGGCCAGAGATAGGGAATGAGACCACCAGCCAGCAGTCAGAGAGGTAAGGCAATCTGTCTAAAGACACACAGTGACAATGACCAGCTCCTGGAAGCACGGTGAGTAAAGGAGGGGTCTCAGCACAGCCCTCTGGATCTCTGCAGGCTCTGTCCCCAAAAGGCCCTCAGTCCTGTGAGAACTCAATGCCCCTCACGCTCACCAGCTCCACCCCGGAGACCCAGAGCGTCACCGCAGGAATGTGGGCCAGGGCCAGGCTCTGAGCAGCAGGACAGCCAAGGGGCTGCACAATGGAGGTCTGGCCTGGGGAGGGGGATGCCTCAGCCTCCACCCCCACTGGGCCACAGCTGCCCTGGCTGGAAACCCAGCCACCCACAATGGCTTGCTACTGGCCATGTGGGACAGGATGGCAGGAGGGGTGGAGAAACCCTGCTGGGCAGCTCCCAGCTGCAAGGCCCGGACCAAGGCCCCTCCCCTGCAGCCAAAAGGACAGTACCCCCTTTGGGGCCATGGCACCCCAGCTTCTCTGACAAGGTCCTGCAGCAGATCCCCTGCCCTGCCCCTGTTCCTGCCAGCTCCAGCCTTTCCCCCGCTGCCTCCCCCAGGCTCCCAACATCCCCCCAGAGCCCCACACATACCCCGGACCAACGGGAGAGCAGCTGGCACCCCAGCTCAAGAGGCACAGGTGCCCTCCCCTACCACACTTGCTCTGCCCCATTTGTAAAATGCCAACTCGAGCCTAGCCATCGAAGCAAGGGCCCTGCTGAGCCTGACATCCGTGTTTGCTAGAAATCAGTTAAATAAGTGAGGACACAACCCTAAGGTGGGATAGTAGGCAGCTGTCAACAAGTGTGTTTGTCCAGACTAACACTAACTGGGGCCCTAGAAAGGCTGAATGGATCACAGAAGGTTGTTTTTTTTTTTTAACTTGTTTCAAAGAATAATTAAGAGTATGTAGAAAAGCAGTACAGCTGGGCTGCTGGAAGGACTGCCCGACCTTCCATCCCTCAGTGCCTAGGCCCTGGGCAGACAACCTCTCTCTCCCAGCCTGCAGTGCCTGTTACACAAAGGCAGTGACAGCCACCTGGCGCGCTGCCCCGCAGGAGCTCAGGCACGCCCACACTTGAGTGCCGGCTGTTACCACCGTTAAGTTTAAAAAGTAGGTTACAAAATGCACGTGAAGGCTGCTCCTGTTTTAATGAACTCATGAGCAACATGATTTTCCAAGCTGAATTCCACTGACGGTTCCAGGAGTCTCTCTGGGTCACAGAGGGATCTGAAGCTTCCACGTTTTCCATGACAGACTCACAGCATTTTTAGGATGAGAAACAGCACACTCCCTGCCACGCTCTGCTCTATGCAGTCCCCAGCCGGAACCCCGCCAGGCGATGTCCCTCCAGACTGACCACAGAGCAGGGAGCAGAGAGGAAAGGACACAGAGCCTCCAAGGAGCTGGCAGGCTTCGTCTCCCTGTAGGCAGGCTGGCAGGGCCGCTCCCCGCCTGGACACTGGCCTGTCTGGTCACCACCTGGGCGGGCACCCAGGGCCGAAGCCAGTCTGGCCACCTTCCCCCAACAGTCTAGTTTCTGGCTACACCTACCAGACAAGTCCTCAGCCGCTGGAAAAAGAGATGTCACCTGAGCCCTGAGAAGTCCAGGCCCCTCCTCAATCCACACTGGGACACCTCTGTCACTGCTCTCCCTGTCCCAGCCACCTGCCATCTCTCATAACCTCTAGGCCCCTGACACTGCTCACTGATTCCTATCCCCAGGCTAGTGCTGAGAGCAGGACCGGCCAGGGAGGGCCCCCTCCAGACCTAACCCTCCCCACTCCTCCCACAGGAAGATTCTGGGAACCGAGGTTCTTCTAAGGACACCCTGTGCCACAGCACCTATGTGACTGTTCGTTGGCACAGCTGGCACAATGGGCACCTATGTGCCAAGCACCCAGTCAGCACTTGAAGACCTACACCCACAAGACAGGTGTGCCCAAGAACTCTTGAGACTCCCCTCCTCGGGCCCGCCTATGTCACATACATACCCAACCACGGCCCTGGCCCAGCCGGGGGAGCCCTCTGTGGAGAATCTGTACCTCCACTGTGCCGTCACCTAATGAGGCAGCCTGTCAGGGGCCCCATCACCAGATCTCACTGAGCCCCAAGCCACCAAGGAAGTGGGTACCACTGGCCTCATTTATAGGCGAGGAGGCTGACACTTCTAAGCCACCAGTGGGCCCAGAACTCCTCAACTTCCTAGGGTGCAGGTAGGGGTCCAAGTCTACTGAAACAACTCACCCCACTGGCCGTTTTTCTGTAGAGGGTTGGGCTGATTGCCCCTCCCCATGGACAACGGTCAAGGCCTTCTATGTTCTTGTCACCCTACTCCTCTGCACACCTTCCTGGAGAGGGATTCGCTTTCCTACTTCACAGATGGGCAAACCAACGTTCACAGGGGTGAAGCCACTGACCTGGAGTTACACAGAAATCAGCTGAACCCCAAGACCACCCTCTCTGTACTACGGAGCAGCCTATGCCTGGCCTCCTCAGTCTCCCCCTCCAGAAAGTGCCCCCAGGTGGAAGGCATATCAGAGGCCACCCCCTCCCCCCCCCAGCAATCTGCACAGACATACAGACTGACTGGCTGATAAGGCATGCTAACATGACAGCTGGCCCAGAGAAAGTGAGCAGACCCACCTGGCACCCCGGTGACTCGCCAGCAGGTACCTCTGGGGCTGAGTCTCCAGGTCCCACGCCATCCTTGCTGACAAACTAAATGTCTCCATGGCATAACGGGTGTGCTCCAGCCCTGGATTCCCACTCCCTAACTGATGCCTGGTCCAGTGCTTCCACCTCACTGGGCCTCAGTTTGCCCTCCTACAAAAATGCACTGATGACCCCCCCAAGACATCTAGATGCCAGATGTGATACAGATAGCAGCTAATGGGCACTTCACAGGTACAAGGACACCACAGTGTCCCCACTCCAAGCTCACCTCTCTGATCAACAGATCCCCCAAGCCCCTTCCCACACACCCCACTGGTGTCAGCACCAGGGCTGTCCCTCACCGCTCACCGCTGCCTGAAACCGAAGTGTTTGTTTCCCTGTGTAAAGTCTGTTGTCTCCTTGCCATTTCCTGTGGGCAGTGGCTGGGTCCATGTGGTCACTTCCCTGTCCCCCTGGACCAAAGAGAGTCAGCCTCCATCAGTGTTTGTCCAGTAAACACTGGGGATGAAGTCACCCCCTGACCACACCACCTGCCGCCCACCCCAGGGCACCAGGCCAGGCCCTGCCCTGCTCTGAGCTCCAGTCTCCCCTTGCCTAAAACCAGGGCAACAAACCAGATTCCCTCCGATTCCGCCAAAACCCAGCCAGGGGGACTCCGAGTGGACTGCAGAGGGGAAGAGAAACAGACTGATGCCAGCATATTTTGTCATAAAATATCTATGCAAATTATATGCAAAAGCATGCAGCTAGAAGGGCTCCCAGTGGAGCCTCCAATTCCGGCCACTTCTCAAGTCGGCCTGCGCTGGGAGCAGGCAGCATTGACAGACACCCACTAAGCATCAGGCCCTGGGCAAACACCGCTCCAGTGACCTTCTCAGGGCCAGGTGAAGTGGGTTCCTTACTACTAGACTTAAAGGCCAGGTGACCTGCTAGAGGTCAGTGCACCCCAGTGGAAGTCAGGGTGAGACAAGAGGGTGAATGAGGCAGGTGGGCCTGGGCGCCAGTGGTGGGGATGGGCTAGGAGCACAGACAGAGATCCCAGTCCCACATCTGGCCAACACCCCAGGACCAGACCTCAGAGCTGAGGGACCCTCATCTGACCTCAGGGACCCCCCTGTAGCAAGGTCAGGGGCTCCAGCCCTGGCTCTCCACATGCTGAGGCAGCCTCCTCCAGGAAATGGCACAGCCCCTGCTGGGATCCACTGAGGCAGGGGTGGAGGCAGGGCCATCCCGGGAGACCACCCCACTTCTACATACTTCCCAGGCACAAGCAGGGCACACACTGGGTGTGCGTGCATCTAGGCTGAGCTGCGAGGAGCTGGGCTATAGCTTCCCTCACCCTCCTGTTGGCTGAGTTATTTATAATCCGAATGAACTCATACAGTGCAGACACCTCCCACCCCCAGCCCAGAGCTGTCCCTCTGGCTTCTGGGCTGTTCCACTCCAAGGGACAGAAGCAGCCACACTCAGATGGCCTGTGCTGTGGAGGCCTCTGGCTCGTCACCACCACTGCCCGCAGGGCAAACAGAGGCACACAGCACCAAATCAGACAAAAGACGGAGGGGAGGGCTGGCAAGGGCCCCCCCCCCAGGCATCTGCTCAGTCCCCGGAGTCAGAAGGGGCTCACACTGCACAGCGTCTCCAAAGATAAACTACGTGGCTGTGTAACTCCAGGCAAGGCAGTCAACCCCTCTGAGCCTCAGTTCTTCACCTATTACATGAGCATAACAGCACTGACCTCGACCTCGAAACACTGGGAGGATTAAATGACATGACCCACACAAGCCTCTTGTCAGTGCCCCCATCCGTAAATGGGACACTGACACAGGCCATGCATGGGTCACGAGGACCAGAGCACGGCTTCTCACGGCAGGCTCCTGCCTCTTCTCCTCTGCTAGGAATGGACCCACAAGTCCTACCACCAACTCCTGCTTCTCCCTGACAATGCTCATCCCACAGCTGAGCGCCTCCTACGTGCCAGGCCCCGTAGGGTGTTTTACACATTGTGCTACTGAATCTTCAAAACAGCTCCTCAAGTGATCAGCTCTCCTCTCAGCTTTGCAGTGCCCACATTCCATAAATACCTGGGGGATGAACAGATACAAGAGCAAACGTGATCACGGCATCAGATAATGACAGGCTGGCAGGGCTGCAGAGAAATCCAAACCCTCACACACCACTGGTGGGAATGTGAATGGTGCGGCCACTTCAGAAACAGGGCTTGGAGGTTCCTCAAAATGTTGAGCATAGAGCCCCATGTGACTCAGTCATTCTACTCCCAGGGTGTATATTCAAGAAAAATAAAAGCATGTGTCTACATTTTTTTTAAAGTGCAGCATTATCCATAACAACCAAAAAGTGGAAACTAACCAAACGGCTGTCAACTGAGGAGTGGGCAGATAACATGTGGTACCTCCATACAATGGCCCATTATTTTAGCAAAAGAAGTAATGAAGTCCTGAAGCCTGCTACAATGTAAAGAAGCCTTAAATACATTGTGTTAAGTAAAAAAAATCCATCACCAAAGACCACACATTGTATGGTTCCACTTGAATCAAATGTCCAAGACAGGCGAATCGCAGAGACAGAGATGAATGATTGCCTGGAGCTGGGCGGCTAGGGAGGCACAGAGCAGCTGCTAATAGATACAGGGTTTCTTTTCGAAGTGACACAAATGTTCTAAACTTGGTGATGGTTGCACAACTCTGTAAATAAATCAGAAAGCAGTGAATTACAGTGGCCTGCTCTGTGCACAGGGGACACCTTCCAAGACCCCAGGGGATGCTTGAAGCCTCAGATGGCACACACCGCGTACACCTGCTGCCACACAGCCCTGGGGCTGCTGTGTCCTCCTGTGGTCTCCGCCTGGTGCCTGCTCTGCATCCCTCCTCTTGGGCTTTGGGGCCATTATTAAGGAAGCAGGGTCATTTGAACACAGGCGCTGAGAGAGTGGAGAGGCTACTCAGTGACAGGTGGGTGGCATACACAGCACAGGTGATTCTACCCTAGGTGGGACACGGCAGGACAGCTTCTCATCACACTATTCAGAACAATGCATAATTCAGGTTTTATGAATTGTTTATTTCTGAAATTTTCCACTTCGTATTTTTAAGCTGCTGTTGATTGTGGGTATCTGAAGTCATGGAAAGTGAAGGCATGGCCAAGACGGGACAGTGTATACATTTTGGGCGAGTGGATTGTATGGAATGTGAGTTATGTCTCCATAAAAAGGCTGGGGTTCAATCCCTAGCACGGGGCCGGGTGGGGACCGAAGAGAAGACAGAGAAAAAGAAATGCTGTGAGACTGAAGCTCAGAAAGGGGGAGACACTTGCCCAGGGCCACTCAGCAAAGCCTGGACTCAAACCCAGATCCTAGAGCTCCCAGGGCTCCTTCTCCTGAGAATACTTTTGCCTTGTCCCTGCTGCCAGCATCGAGCTCCCCTCAACCAAGCCCCAAGACCCCTACCTTGGGATGGACACACATTCACTCTGCAGGCCTGGGGTGGAGGGAGGGCAAGGCCCCGCTCAGCGACAGCCTGCTCTGTGCTTGTCAAAGGCCACTTTGCCAGGTGGGGCACTGAAGGGACAGACTCAGCCCAGTCTTGAGACAGCAGCTGGCTGCCATCCCCGCCCCAGACCTGTTTCCCAGCCACAGCCCTAGGGGGCTCAGGGATACCCACGTGGCTGCCCGCTGGCTGCCTCAGGATGGTAGTTCCTGCCAAGGAGGGGGCTGCGGGCTCAAAGGCAAGGCCATCTACCTTGCTGCCCCATGGCTGTCTAGGGCAGCCTAGAGGGCAGTACCCCTGCACTGGCTCCAGGGCCCACCTCTCACCCCTGCCCTACCTCCACTTGGCTCCCAGGCACCAGCTGCCACCCAGGCCAGCTGGCAGTTGCCAAGCCCCAGGCTGGTTTCCGTTCTTACTCTCTACACACAGCCCCGTCTGTCTGGGAGCTGGGCCTAGGCCTGAGCTGCCAGGCCTTTGTCTGGCAGGTGCTCTGGGGCTTCCCCTCCCCCACAGGCTGGCTCAGGTGTGAAGCCTAACACCTCAGTCCTCTGTCCCACCACCTGGCTAAGTCCTCCCTCTCTGGCCAAGTTCCCCATATTGTCATGGAGGAGAGAGGGAGTGACCTCACAGCCTCACAGCTCAGACTGCAAGGCAAGGGCCTTAAAGATTGAGGAGAGGAGGCCAAGAACTCCACAAAGATGCCCTCAGTCCCAGAGAAGACTGCAGGGAGCCAGAGAAAACCCAGAACCCTGGGTCCTCTCCCTGATCCCCACCTGCCTCCTAAGGGCCCTGTGTCCATGTTCTGTAGCTCACAGCACAGGGTCTCCCACTGAGCTCACAGTCACAGGCCCATTGGGTCTTCAGGGCTCTGAATGCCTTGCCCCCACTGCTCTCCCTCCCAGGGACAAGGCCAACACATCCCTCCACCAGGAATCCTTCCCAGACCTGCCCTAGGCCCAGCTGGAAAGCCCAGACTCGGACATCTAACCCTTTCCAATCTCACACCAGTTTCTGGCCCTTCCCCTTCGAAGCTGCAGCAGGGTAAGACCAACCCTGGAGTCCCAGCCCCAGGAGAATGTGTGAGCCCCACGTGGGCCGGCCCAGGGGTCAAGCTCTATGGAAGCCAGGCTTATGAAAGGACGACTGGGATTGAAAAAACAGACTTAAAGGTACACATAGCAAGGGGCTGCTGCCAAGACAGTCTTGTTCCCCAAGCCCCCAGCTAGACAAGGATGACTGCCATCTCCCATTAGCATGGCCCCACACTATGGACACTGGAGCATGCCAGAACCTGGGCCCCCTAAACCCCAGTCCTTGCAACTCCCTGGAATGCCACAGGGACCATCCCATTTACAGAGGACAATGCAGGCTCAGAGGACAGCATAGGTTCAGTGATTGGCCCAAGGTCACCCAGTTGACAAGGTGAGACCCAAGTACAGCCCTTGTGAGGCTGATGCCCCAAACATCCTCTTGTCACCATTTTTCACTGCTGTCCTTTAGTCACAAATGTCTACACCAATATGGAGCACTGTGGGCAAAGGAGCAGAGTGAGGTCTCCGCGTGCACAACTTGGGCACCTAGGGTAGGATGGGGTGCTAGTCCCTCTCATAGCATGCCAGGGACAGTCACCTTGGAGCCATAGTCCACGCTGACCCCTCCCATGAGGAGTATCCTCACCACACCTCACCCCATCAGCCCCGCTGACACCTGGGCAGGATGATTCCCCAGCGGGAGTGTTGTGGGCAGCCATGGCCCCTGCCTCGTAAATTCCAGCAGCACCCCCTTTCTGGTGACAACCAACAAGGTCCCCATGCACCCCAAGAGTCAACACCTTCCACAGCCAACTCAGGCCTCACCACCCTGTGGAAGGTCCCCATCCCAACCGTGTCCCTGGAGACCACCGCTCCTGCTTAGGGTCCCAAGTTTAGTATTCCGTGGCTTGGCCTCATTTTCCTACTTTATCAGAAGTGTCCCTCCTAGGACACAACAGGCTCTCCAGTCTGAACTGTCCCCCCAAGGTCAGCATTCGGTGTGGTTAAATGCGGACCTGCTTCTCCTGGAGTCTCCCATCCCAACTGTCACTTTCCTCTGCAACACATGGCCACACCCCGTCTCCGGCCCCGGCATGTCCACACCCGGGTTTAGTAAATTACATAGAACCAAACTGCTGAAGGAACCCACGGCTGGTTTGGGGGCTGGGGCTGGAGCGTGCCTGGAGGTTAGGCGACAAAGCTCTTCGTCCCTCTGCCCGCACACCCCGCCCTTGCCTTAATCACCTCTAAGGAGGCCAGATGACCAGCTGCCCCCCTGGCCTGGGCTCTCTAGACCCTGGGATTAAGACCCGGGATTAAGGACGAACACATTCCTGGTAGTTCAGATCCCTCCCAGAGCTACAACTGCCTGCAGGCCTGCGGCTGGGTGAGGGGAGGGACAACAGCTGGGGACTCCGCTGCCTCAGTGTGGGCCACAGACACCCTCTCCCACACCGACACTGGGGCCTCCATACATCCACAGGTGCCCAGCAACACCCTCTCACAGGAGGGTTCGATACAGCCCAGCCCTCACCCAGACCTGTGTCCCGCAACTACACAGGGAAAAGGAGTACCCAGCTGTCACAGCCCGGACCCAGGGCTCAGGCCGCTCTGGGTCTGAGATGGCCCCCAGCCTCCTGCTCCCCACCTCACAGGAAGAAGGACTCAGCTGAGCACTGGCTCAGCTCCCAGGGGACACACAGGAGACACTGTCCTTGGAGCTACACACATGCACACGCACGCACACACAGCTCAGCCACACTCTGTCTCTAGGTTCAGTTTCCTCACCTCAGAGCACAGCCAGGGCTGACTCCTACGGCCCTTTGCCTCCACTCTACTTCCAGGGAGCGGGGCAGGGGAAAGAAGCTGGGACTTTGAGAACCCACGGGGTGAGAAACTAAAGAGGCACCCTAGGCCCAGCTCCAACTACCCCCTCAGCCATGCAGACCCCTATGCACCAACTGAGTCACGGCCAGGGAGGGAGGGTGGGAGACAGGGGCCCCTGGGAATGAGGCAGGAGGAAGCAGAGGAGAGTGGGAGCCAGGGCCAGGCAGAGGGGTGGGGGCAAGGTAAAGCAGAGGAGGAAGCAGTGAGCGGGAGGGAGCACAGGGTGGGGAGCAGAGGAGGGAGACAGACTCCGTGTAACAAAGCCCCTGCCTCCGGAAGCTGAGACCCCCCCCAACGAGAGAGCCCAAAAGTCCAGATGCACCGCTTCCCTGCCCCACGCCTCCCCAGTATGCTGAAGCTGCAAGGCTGCACCCCCTCACGCCTGCTCCACTTTCCTCTGCTCCCAAACCTGAGGTCACGTGAGCAGGAGGCTGGGGAGAAAGGACAAGGTGTGACAACGGGGAGAACTAGAAATAAAACAGATTGAGGATGTGTGAAAGTAGGGAAAAGAAACGATGTAGCAATGTCAGAATTAGGAGGAATGAAACAAAGTAGCATGTGTGAGGGCTGAGCAGGGGGATGATGTAATGGGGGACTAGCAGCTGCAACAATGTCTCCACGTGAGGGCTCCAGGGAGGTAACAATGCAGCCCTGTGGAGAGCCAACACTAGGAAGCAGTGCTCAGAACTGGGGCTTGACAAAGTACCCCCAAATATTAGTAGAGGTGCAGGCCTTGGAACCTGAAGGAAGAGCAGAAGAAAGAGCCCAGTATGCTAGGGAGCTGGGAAAAGGGGACATCAGGGCCAGGTTCTGGAGGATGGGTAGGAGTTTACTGGAAAAGGAAACAGTGCACAGTGAAGGGAAAGCACAAGGGTAGGCACGAAGAGAAGAAAGACGATAGTACTGCTCTGTGCCTGGGGATCTGGGTGGCAGCCAGGTGGAAGTAAAGGCAAAGGAATGAGGGTACAGAGTGCATGGAAGACACTGACGGGAAGCCGTCTGCATAGCAACTCAGGCACAGCGAGCTGGAGCCGCCAGGAGGGGAGCCCGGCCTGCCCTGGGGGCAGAGGAGAGACAGGTAAGGAGGAAAAACATGGCACAGATGCCAGGCCTGGGTGGTCGCCTGCCCAGGACTCAGGAGACGAAATTTTCAGTCCCAGCTGAGCCACCACCTTGCTCTGCGTGCGGGTGAGGGAAGGGAGGTAAGACCTTGTACCTCTCTGAGCTTCAGCTTCTCCAAACATAAAATAAGAAGGCTGAACAACAGGGTATCAGAAAAGGCCATGCCTGAGAGCAGTGCCTTGGCCTCAGGCCCAGTGGACAGCACAGAGGGGTGTTTCCAAGGCCCTCCAGGCTGAAATGACCTCCAGCCCTCCCCTCCTCCCCTCACCTGGGCCAGTCTCAGTCCTGACTCAGTATGGACAGAAAACAAGTGGCAGAGAACAGATGCAAATGGAAGCCAAGAGCCCCTGGGCTGGGCTTAAGGCCTCCCCCATGGCGGCTACACAAGCTTCAAGTACCCCACAAGAGCTGTCTGACCTCACGTCCCTCTCTCAGGAACACCACAGTTTGCAGTTTCCACTACAGGAGGTGGCAGGGAGCAGGGCTTATTCCCTAGCAGGACCCAGGCGGGCCAGACTATTTGCGTTCAAATCCCACCTGGGCCACACACTAGCTGTGTGACCTTGGACAAGTTACTTCACCACTCTGTGTTTCCATTTCTCCTCTTATAAAATGGAGAAAGTACTAGTGTCTCCCTCGAGGCACTGTTGAAAGGATTGAGGGAGTTTCCGCGCCTGAGACATTTGGCAGAGTATCCGTGGGCCCCTCCCCCTCCAGGACAGAACGCAAATGCTTCGGACTCCCTGTCCCCCCTGGGAGCCACTGGGGTCACCCGCATGCACTAGGGGCTTTCCATGCAGAAACCCTTCAGCCACAGACCACTCCTGGTCACAGACGAGGCCCCGATCAGGTGCTGAGTACACAGTACTAAATATGCAACTCAAAACTGGATGGAACTAGAGCTCATCATGTTAAGGGAAACTAGCCGGACTCCAAGAGCCAGGTGTCACTGTTCCCCCAACAGGTGGAATCTAAAAAGGATGACATGAAAATGGAAGGGGACTATTATGAGACAGAAACACAGGAATAAGGGGAGAAAAGAAGAAGGGATGAGAGAGAATAGTAACGGGGAGTATGATCAAAATATACAATACCATGGAAACAGTATTTTGTAAAGTTATTTGGCATTTATTAATAAAAATGTGGTCTTAAAAGTTAAAATAAGTATGCAGCTCACTCATCAAAATGATACACTCATCACAAAAGCTCTTCCCACGGCAGGAACCCTTGCACCCTGAGGAGAGGCAGTCCCCTGGCCACACAAGCGCCCCTCCCCAGCGGGGACCTGCTGCTTGCAACCACACTTTAGTTCCCCTATATACCATGATCCTCCTCACGTCTGCATCTCTGCCCTCCTGGGTCCCACTGCCTGTTGATGTGCAGCCGCCCATCGTGGCCTAAGGTCACCTCCTCCAAGGGTCAGGACCAACCCTTCACTCCCCTGACTCCTTGACTGGGAGCTTCCTGAGGTCAGAAATGGAGCTGAGTGTCCAAGTGCCCAGCACAGGCCAGAACCACAGGAGGCATCAGGAGACCAGCCCAAGCGACTGGAAGCAGCATGGGGACAAGGACACAGGCACTGGCCTCCCTCCCCGGGCCTCTTCCTTTGCCCCGGAAACCAGACTTAAGGCCTGGGCCCCCAGTGACCTGGACTTCATCGATCTCCATAGGGGTCAGGCATGGAGGTGGTACTCAGCATGACAAAGAAAAGGGACCCCAAGAGGGACCCCAGACAGGCCATGTGAAGGGAGCAGGCCTGCCTTCCTCCTACACTGGGCCACTTGAGGTCAGGCCCTGGCCTCCCTGGGTTCTGGTCTTGCTGATAGTTCCTCAAATGGGAAGCCCGGAAGGACCCTGGGTCACTCCAAACCTTCTCCCCATAAAGGAAGTAGAAGAGGTGGGGAAAGGTTATCACTTGACGAGCTAGGGCCAGGTTCATCTCTGAGATGCAACAATCTTAGGAAAAGTATAGTCACTAAAAGTAACCATCCATGAGTTCAATCCC
>PVJX010023694.1:0-28966 GCA_004027295.1 Dolichotis patagonum | reverse complement strand
TGTGGACAGTTGAGACTAGTATGATTAAAGGAACAAATATTAGCCAAAGAAATGAAAATGATAAAACAAAAAAGCAAAATGCAATCTCAAACATCTAGTCCAGGGACAAGTACAGGAGACATTGAAATAGAGAACATTAAAATTCACGCACCTGAAATTTCTGAAAAGATAGCAAGTGAAATAAACAAATCCATGAGGCCATAGAGAAAATCTGATTAGAAATAATCTCTCATGTAAAGACAGAAATGACAACTTAATAAAGGAGTTGTTCAGCCTACCTAGAGAAGGCATAGATAAAAAAAAAAGTATGAGAGTGCTGGAAAATGATGGAAACCTTGAACACTGTAGAAAAAAAGTAGAATGCATGAAATAAATTCAAGGAGCTATCCAAGAAATAAAAAAATTCTATTGAAAGCTGGTGAAACCATTCGAATGAAGCTGATGATAGAATTTCAGACCTTGAGGTCAGGATCGCAGCTAGCTATAACATAAGGAAACAACTTTTATTAATAACAAGGCCGCATGAAATGACAATTCAACAGCTTCAAAATGATGCAAAGAGAAACAAAAAACCTATGGAATGCAAGACAAGGAGTCTTTTTTTTAAATATTTTAAGAAGAGAAAAGTCAGAAAAGAAGAACAAAATGCAAAAGCCATAAATAACAAGAGCAAACTCAAAACAATATCAATATAGGTTTTTACAACAGAATGAAAAAAATTTAACAATGGTTGTTATATTGCATATTTTTCTTTTTAAAGAAATAAAAGAAAAAGAAAACAGAAAGCAGAAAAGAAGGGTAGAACAATACAGAATTCAAAAAGGAAAAAAATTCTCACCATAGAATCACTAGTTGATACATTACTCATTGTTGTCTCAAAAAATAGTTGCCAAAGTTGCAAAATCAAAGCATAAATAGTGGCTAGACACTCAAACACTGACAGCACAAATCCTTCTGTTCAGTGTTCCAACAGAAATTCAGTAATATGGTCAAGTATCTTGCACACTAACCTACTGTTACACACTTTAGAGCACTTTCTATCACTTTCATTTTCACAATATCTATCATACTCTTTGTATCCCAGTATTCAGTCAGTTTTTATTATATTTACACTAGAAAGACAATGTGATATTTACTCATATGAGTCCGGTTTATTTCACTAATGAGGATATTTTCAAGTTGGCTCCATTTACCTACAAAGACCGCAAGGCCATCATTTTTATGGCTGAGTAATATTCCACTGTATTAAAATACCACTTTTTTTTTATTCACTCTGCAGATGATGGGCATTTTGGTTGTTTCCAAGATTTAGTTACCACAAATTGTGCTGATATGAACATAGGTCCACATATATCTCTGTGACCTGATGTTTTCAATTTATCTGGGAAAATACCCAGGAGGGGAATAGCTGGATTGAATGGAATTTCCAATCCTAGTTTTTTTGAGGAATCTCCACATTGATTTCCACAGTGGTTGCACCAGTCTGCACTTCTACCAACAGTGGAGAAGTGTTCCTTTTTCCCTGCATCCTTGCTAACATTTGTTATCAGTTGTTTTCTTGATGGCAGCCACTCTTTCTGGGATGAGATGAAATCTCAGTGCATTTCTTGAATGACCAGTGATTGTGAGCATTCTTCATGTATTTATTTGTCATTTGTATATCTTTATCTGAGAATTGTCTGTTCATCTCCAATGCCCATTTTTCAATTTAGGAGGCTTGATGTTTTTCATTTCTTTATATGTTTGGATATAAGTCCTTTATCTGAGGGATTGTTGGCTAAGGTTCTTTCCCATTCTGCAGGTTTTCTTTTCACTTTGTTGGTGATTTCTTTTGAAGTGCAAAACTTTTTAGTAATATGAGATCCCAGTTGTTGAGTCTTTGAAGTATTTCCCATACAGTTTGCATTTTATCCATGAATTCTCTCCCTACACCTATGTCTCCAATATTTTTATGTTCATTGTCTTCCAGTAGATTTAGTGTTTCTGTTTTAATATTTACATCCTTGATCCATTTTGATTTTAGTTTAGTTGATGGTGACAAGCATGAGTCTATTTTCAGTCTTCAGCATGTGGAAAGCCAGTATTTCCAACAGCATTTATTAAAGAGGCTGTCTTTTTTCCAGTGGACATGTGTAGCCCTCTTGTCAAACATAAAGTGGCTGAGTGTCTTTGTAGTAGTGTTTGCATCTTCTAATCCATTCCATTGATCCTCAGATCTATTTCTTTGTCTGTACCACGATGATTTTATGACTGTGGCTTTATAATCTAGCTTCAAATCGGGGCTTGAGATGACTCTTGTCTTGCCTTTGTTGCCCAGAATCACCTTTGCAATTCTAGGTTTCTTCTGTTTCCAGATGAATTTTAGGAAATGTTTTTCTAAATCTGTAAGGTATGTTGATAATATTTTGCTTGGAATTGCATTGAATATATATAACAGTTTTGGGAGTATGGCCATTTTCACAATGTTGGTTCTTCCTAACCACGAGCAAGAGATATCCTTCCATTTTCTAATATCCTCTTCAATCTCCTTTTTTAGGGTTGTATACTTTTCAGCATATAGATCTTTTACATTCTTGGTTAGGTTGATTCCAAAGTATCTCATTTTTTAGATGTTATTGTGAAAGGTGATATTTCCATAATTTCTTTCTCAGTGAATTTTTGTTTGTGTATAGGAATGCTATTGATTTTTGAGTGTTGGCCTTGTATCCAGCTATACTGTTGAATTTGTTTATTAAATCTCGTAGTGTTTTAATGGAGCTTTTGGGGTCTTCTATGTAGAGTATCATGTCATCTGCAAATAATTATAATTTAACTTCTTCTTTTCCTATTTTTATTCCTTTTATTTCTCTCTCTTGTCTGATTGCTCTGGCTAATATTTTTAGAACTATATTGAATAGGAGTAGTGATAGTGGACATCCTTGTCTTGTTCCTGATTTTAGAGTGAAAGCTTTCAGTTTTTGTTTGTTTAGTGTAATGTTCGTTGTTGGATTGTCATAAATGGCTTTTATGAGATTGAGGTACATACTGTCTATTCCAAGTTTCTGTAGGGTTTTTATGATGAACTGGTTTTGGAGTTTATCAAAAGCTTTTTCTGCATTTATTGAGATGATCGTGTTATTTTTATTTTTGGCTCTGTTGATGTGGTGTATTAAATTTATTGACTTGTGCATGGTAAACCATCCCTGCATTCCTGGAATAAATCTTACTTGGTCATGGTGTATAATCTTCTTGATGATTTGCTGCATTCTATTTGCCAGTATTTTATTGAGAATCTTTGCATCAGTGTTCATTAGTGAGAGTGGTCTATAGTTCTCCTTCTTGGTTGGGTCTTTCTCTGGTTTTGATATCTGGGTACTACTTGCTTCCAAGAATGATTTACGAGCTTTTCTTTCAATATCATTGAAAACTTTAGCGAGTGTTGGCATTAAATCTTCTCTAAATTTCTTATAGAATTCAGCTGTGAATCTATCAGGACCTGGCCTTTTCTTTGTTGGTAAGTTTTTAAATGACATTTTTGATTTCAGTAGCTGATATTGGGTTACTCAAAATTGTTAGATCTTCTTGACTGAGCTTTGTTTGTTCATATGCTTCTAGAAATCTGTCCATTTCCTCTATGTTTTCCACCCTATGTGAATAGAGATTTTCAAAGTAGGTGTTCATGGTCTGGATCTGTAGTAATTCCCTCTTTTCAGTCCTTATTTCATGTATTTGGGTTTTTTCTTTCCTCTTCTTGATAAGGTTGGCTAGGGTTTATCAATTTTGTTTATCCACCCAAAAAACCAGCTCTTTGATTCATTAATTCTTTGTATTATTTTGTTTCAATTACATTAATTTTTGCCCTAGTTTTAACAATTTCCTCTCTTCTATGAGCTTTGGGTTTGACTTGCTCTTCCTTTTCTAGAAGCTTGAGATGTAGCATTAGGTTATTTATTTGTGCTGATTCCATTTTCTTGATGTGACTATTTATTGCTATACATTTTCCTCTTAGGACTGCTTTCATTGCATCCCATATGTTACAGTATCTTGTGTCGGCATTTTTATTATACATGTAGGTATTGTTTTATTTCTGCTTTAATTTCATCTAAACCCACTGTTTTTTTCAGAAAGTTATTATTTAATTTCCATGTATTTGTGCAGGTTTTGCCGTTCTTTTGCCATTGATTTCCAATTTTAGTGCACTATAATCATATATTATGCATGGGATAATTTCACTCCCTTTGCATTTACTTAAGAATGCTTTATGAGTTAATATATGGTCTATTTTAGAGAATGTCCCATGTGCAGCTGAGAAGAATGTATATTCTGATGTGGTTTGGTGGAATACTCTGTAAACATCCACTAAGTCCATTCATTCACAGGTATGATTCAGCTCTGTAGTTTCTTTGCTGAATTTTGTCTAGTTGACCTATCTCTTTGTGGCAGTGGAGTGTTAAGGTCTCCTATTACAATTGTGTTCTTGTGAACTTGTTTTTCACGTCCATTAGTATTTGTCTTATATAGTTGTGTGCTCCTGTATTTGGTGCATATATATTTATAAGTGTTAGTTCTTCCTCTTGTAGTTTTGCATTTACAAGTATGTAGTGGCCTTCTTTATCTCTTTTTTCATCCTTTTAGGTTTGAAGTTCACTGTCTGCAAACAGAATAGCTACCTCTGCTTTTTTCTGGGTTCCTGTTGCATAGAATGCTGTTTTCCATCCTTTATGAGTTTTCTGGTTTTGGTATCTGGGTAATACTTGCTTCTGTCTATGAGTTTGTATTTGTGTCAAATGTGTTTCTTGCATTCAGCACATTGTGGGTTCCTGTTTCTTGATCCATTCTGTCAACCTGCTTCTTTTGACAGGTGAATTAAGCCCCTTAACAGTTATGGTTATTACTGATATGGATTGACTTGACTTTGCCATATTATCCACCCGTTGTTGGTTTCCCACTTTCCTCCCTTGTTTAATATCTTGTCCAGGCTGGTGGTGTCTTTTTGTTGTTGCTCTGAAGATTGTGGTCATTTTTACATCTTTCTAGTATGTCTTTCAATACTCCTTCTATGGTTAGTACGGTAGATATGAATTTCTTCAGTTGTTTTTTGGCATGGAAGTATCTTGTTTCTCCATTAAATTTGAAAGACAGTTTTGCTGGATATATCAGTCTCCGTTGAAAGTTGTTTTCTTTTAGGGATTGAAATACTTCACTCCAAGCTCTTCTTAACCTGAAGGTTTGCACTGTGAAGCCTGCCATGATTATAATAGGCTTTCCTTTATAGGTGATTTGTGTCTTTTCTCTACCAGCTTTTTTAGTATTCTGTTTTTATGCTGTATGTCTGGAATCTTAATTATTATATGTCTGGGTCTTCATTTATGTTGGTTATGAGTGTTTGGCAATCTATATGCCTCACTTATTTGTATGTCAGATTTTCCTCCAAGTTTGGGAAATTTTCTGTTATTACTTCTGTGAATACCTTAGTTAAGTCCTTTGTATTTGTCTCTTGCCTCCTCGCTGATGCTTATTACCCTTACATTGTTTCTCTTGGCATCATCTTGAAGCTGTTCAATTGTCATTTCATGCTGCTTTGTTGTTTTTATAAATTCTATCTTTTCATGGTCACTATCAGTGATCTTTCCTCAAGGTCTGAAATTCTAACCTCAGCTTCATTTAAAGAGTTTTGCCAGGTTTCATAAGGACTAAAAAGATTAATTACTATAGTTCCCATGGAAATTCAGATGATCATGAATATCAACTTTGAAAACCTTTACTCATATCAAGTGGAAAACACAGAGGAAATGGATAAATTTCTGGAAACATAAATAACCAAAGCAGGCTCAGGAAGATATAACAATTTTCAATAACCCAATACCAGCTACTGAAATTGAAAACATAATAAAAAACTTACCAAAAAAGAAAAGCCCAGGTCCTGATGGATTCACAGTTGAATTCTACAAGAAATTTAGAGAAGATTTAATGCGAATATTCCTCAAACTCTTCAGTGAAATTGAAAGGGAAGCAATCCTCCTTAAATCATTCTTGGAGGAAAGAATTACTCTGATATGAAAGCCAGAGAAAACCCAACCAAAAATGTGAACTATAGGCCAACTTCCCTAATGAATATTGATGCAAAGATTCTCAATAAAATACTGGCAAATAGAATGAAACAAATCATCAAGTAATTGTACACCAAGACCAAGTAGGATTTATCCCAGGGATGCATGGATGGTTTAACATATGCAAATTAATAAATGTATCCCACACACCAACAGAGACATAGAAAAAATATCACATGATCATCTCAGTAGATGCAGAAAAAAGTTTAATAAATTCCAACACGTTTTCATAGTAAAAACACTACAGACTCTAAACAGATGGGATCTGCCTCAATCTGATAAAGGGCATCTATGACAAACTAACAGCCAACATTATACTAAATGGAAAATAAAACTGAAAGTTTTTATTCTAAAATCATTAAAAAGAAAAGGATGTCCACTATCACTATTCCTATTCAATATAGTTCTAGAAACATTATCCATAGCTATAATACAAGATAAAGAAATAAAAGGAATAAAGATAGGAAAGGCAGAAGTTAAATTATCCCTATTTGCACATGACATTACACTCTATATAGAAGACCATAAAAACTTCATCAAAATGCAACTAGAGTCATGGCTGGGAGTTGAGCTCAATGGCATAAGTGCCTGCGTGGCAAACACAAGGTCATGAGTTAGATTCCTGGCAGAGACACACAAAAAATACTACTAGAGTTAATTAAAATATTCAGCAGCATAGTTGGATACAAACTCAAAAGTCAATTGCATTCTTTTACACAAACAAACTCACTGAGAGAGAAATTATGGAAATAACATCTTTCACAATAGCATTGAAAAAATGAAATACTTAGAAATCAACCTAACAAAGAATATACACTGAAAATTATACTACTATAAAAAGGAAATTGAAGAGCATATTAGAACATGGAAAGATATTCTTGGCTCTTGGATCGGAAGAACAAACCTTGTGAAAATGGCCATGCTCCCAAAAGTATTGTATACATTTAATGCAATCCCAAACAATATACCATTAACACACATTACATACCTAGAGAAAACATTCCTAAAATTAATTTGGAAACAGAAGAAACCTAGAATAGCACAGGCAATTATGGGTACCAAAAGCAAGGCAGGAGGCATCTCAATCCCTAACTTGAAATTATACTACAAAGCTGCAGTGATAAAATCAGCATGGTACTGGCAAAGATATAGATCTGAGGATCAATGGAATGGATTAGAAGATGCAATCACAACTACAAAGACACTCAGACACCTTATCTTTGACAAAGGGGCCTCACACATACACTGGAAAAATGATAGCCTCTTTAATAAATGGTGGTGGATAAATTGGTTTTCCACATGCCGAAGACTGAATCTAGACCCAATTTTATAATCATGCACTAAACTAAAGTCAAAATAGATCAAAGATCTAAATATTGAAAGAGAAACACTAAATCTGCTGGAAGACAAAGTGGATAGAAATCTTGAAGACATAGAGGTAGGTAAAGTTCATGAGCAAAAAGCAAGCTGTTCAGAAAGTACTTCAAAGAATCAACAACTGGTATCTCATCTCTCTATAAAGAATTCACCAAAAAGGGTAATAAAACCCACAGAATGGGAAAGAATTTTAACCAGTAGTCCCTCAGACAAAGGACTTATATCCAGAGCGTATAAAGAATTGAAGTCTCCCAAATTCAATGACCCATTCCAAAAAATGGGCATCTGAGATGAAACATATTTCTCAGATGAAGAAATACAAATAGCAAATAAATACATGAAGAAATGTTCACCATTACTGGTCATTCGAGAAATACAAATTAAAACAGCATTGGGATTCCATCTCACTCCAGAAATAATGGTTGCAATCAATAAATCAATCAATAACAAATGTTAGAGGGGCTATGAGGAAAAAAGAACAGTTCTGCACTGTTGGTGGGAGTGTAGACTGATGTGGCCACTGTGGAAATCATTATGGAGATTCCTCCAAAAAACTTGGATTGGAAGTTCCATTCAACTCAGCTATTCCCCTCCTCGGTATTTTCCCAGAAAAATTGAAAAGGTCATGTCACAGTGATAGATGTGCACCCATGTTTACAGCAGCACAATTTACAATAGCTAAATCTTGGAAACAACCAAAATGCCCATCAACTGCAGAATGCATGAAAAAGATGCATTTTTATACAACAGAATATTACTCGGCTATAAAAGGATAAACTTTGAGGCCTTTATTGGTGCATGGAGGCAACTTGAGACTATACTCATAAGTGAAATAAATCAGACTTGCATTTGTAAATATTGTATCATTTTCCTAGTGAAAAAACACATAATAATAATAACCTGAAAGAGGAATAAGATCCAAAGTGTACAGTAGGTAGTGTAATAATGAAAGGGAAACAAAATCCTCAGAAGAAAAGAACAACTTGTAAGTATATACATATAACTATATATGTTTATAGGTGCAAAATAGATAACCATACTACTAATTCTCTGTTATCTTATCAAAAAGAATAGTTTGTGCTGTCATTGTTTGATTGTCTGTTCATTTTTAAGCTTAGGTTTTGTAACTTGAACAACTACATCTAATATAACAATATGTAGTATATTAACCAGTGTTGATTTCTTACTGGTTTTTTTTTTTTTTTGAACTCTGTGTTGTTTCTACCATTTTTTGTTTGTCTTTTTAAAAATAAAAAAATAAAAATGCAAAAGTAAAACATAAAGACATACAGTATTTTTCAAGTCTGTGATGTGCATATGGTAATTTAATCCATGTATGTAATGTATATGTAATGATCACTTTAAGGTGATAAACACTTATCTCTTCAACATCAATCATTTTGTGTGTTTAGAATTCTATACTCTTCTAATCATATAGAATATATCTATAATGTTTCTGCCAATAATTATTCTATGGTGTTATGAAAACTGGAACTAATTCCAATTCTCTAAAAGCACTTTGGGGATTCTTACCAAACCTTTCCTACCCAGTCCTGCTCCCTCATGAGTTCTTGGTCCCTTCTGAGTTTTCATTCTCTTCATCTATGAAATTGAGTTACTAGTTTCCACAAATGAGTGAGGAAACCATTGATGGCAATACTTTCTTGATGGAGAAAGTAATTTTGACTTCTTTTTTAATTTAAATTCTTTATATTAGGTACATTGTCTTTTCATATTTCTTGTCTATATTGAACAACTAAATCTTGCATAAATCTTCCACCTCCAATAAGTTTAGAGAGGGAATATACTACATGAAAATAAAGTTGTATTGTGTGAGGAAAAAATTCAAACACAAACAGATTTGAAGCTGATTATTCAAGTTATTGTAGATTTCAAACATTTTGCTATTTTCTCAAAGAAGCTGAAAAGAGAGAAAATTTGCTTTGTATAATTTTACGTTCAAATGTTATATTTCAAGAGAATGAAACAATTATTTCAACATATGTGTCTGCATTGAATTCAATTAAAACATTTTTCTAATTATATGAGTCAGTCATTCAAATAATTAACCAGTTTCTCAATATATTAACTTATCCTTGGGATATGTTATTAGTTATGGTTAAAACTTCTATTAGTATACCTCTTTGTCACAGTTAGAAAAATGTTCAATATAATTTTCCATTATTATATTGACAAGAAGAAGGGAGAAGGAATAGGAGAACAGCAATAAAAATCAAAAATACATTAAATACATTTAATTACACTTTAAGATAAACATTACATATTGTGAATGTATATTAATAAAGGAAAATTTTTAAAACTGGTAAATTGCTATTCAGCTTTTTTCTTTAAACTGATATATTTCTCGATTTTTTAAACTTTAAAAATTATATTTAGGTAATGTTGTTATAGGTTTAATAATTCTGTGACTTCTTTATATATATTACCAATAACCTGCTGTGGTTTTTACATGTGACTCTTGATACTCAATTACAAAATCACAGTCAATGTATGAGGAATTGTACTTCTCTCAACCAATACAAATTCTATTGTAGCTAATAACTAGAAATCATTTCTGTCAACATTGTTCATATATTATTGTTACATTCACAACGTGTGATTATCCTTCACAAAGATGGGGATAAATTTTGGTTCAAATAAATAATAAAAGTTATATAAATTTAATTTATAAAACATTTTCTGCAATTTCCAAATATAATTGATATTGTTAAATTATATTCCTTCTGTCTTTCTAAATCTTCTATTAAAATTTAATTGCAAAGAAAATTTTAATACATTTGTAGCTTTAATTTACAAATAACAAATTAACCTTGAAATATCAGAGATGGTAAAGTAATCCCATTATGCATGTCCATGCACCTCAATTGAGATGAAATTCTTTGTATAATATCAACAACAAACTCAATTCTGAATTCCTTTAATTCTTTCATTTTAGATTCACAGCATCAAGTTCAGAAAGGATCCTGAGTAAGTAATCGGTCGATGGACCATACCTTGAGTAGTACTGACTTAGTGCACATAGGAAAACTCAGAGTATTTTGGAAGTATAATTAAAGAGAACTAAGCAGATTGTGAGGATTTATAATAAAATCTTAAGTCAGTCTGATCCATTGATAAGTCAATATTTGCCAATGTGTTAAAAAAATACTAGAGTTACTAATCAGGTAACAAAAAGTTAGGTATTGCTTTTATTGTTCTTTTCTAAATCGGTATTTTTATTTTTTTATTTTATAAAACAAAATAAAAAATGATAGAAATGATGCAGAATTTCAAAAAATAGTAGGAAATTAATACTAGTTAATGTATTGCACAAGTAGTTGTTCAGATTACAAGATTTAGGCATAAAAATGATCAAACAATCAATGACAGAATAGTGTGTCAATGACACACTATTCTTTTTGATGAACTAACAGAGATTAGTGTAGGTATCTATCTTCCATACACATACATACATTATATATGTATACCTACATAGATACAGTCTTTTCCTTTCTTCCTTTTCTTCATTCCCCAATCCCAGTTGTTCTTCTCTTTTGAGCACTTTCTATCCCTTTCATTATTACAATATCTATTGCACATTTTGGATCCTATTGGCACACTGAAAACCATGAAATAAGAACATTTCAGAAAGATGAGACATGCTATTCTAGGAAAAACTACTGCAAAATCAAAACAGGATGATATGTACAAACCATTTTGTTGGATTTTATCAAAGAAAAGAAGTAGAAAATATTTTTTACACTTGAAAAATAAGTAATAAGGAAAAAGAGCCTCTCTTCCCATGTACAAATCATATTATTTCATGCATAATGAATATCTACAGCTTAAATAGAGTACAAATTGAGTTCCTGAGCTTAATTTATTTCTCATACTTATTTCAATACCAAAAATGAAAAAAAAAAAGGAGCAGAGGTAAGACATTAAAAAAACATAGTTTCTTCTATTTAACACTCTACTCTCCAAGGGGTAGCTTTTATTACATCTCTCACTGGGTTCCTGTATCCACACGGTTGAAGATTTTGGTTGCTAGAGAGGTTTCTCTGGGCAAACAAAGCCTCAAGAATGAAATGCACAGAAAAGAAACCAGCTGTGATTCACTGCTTTGTCCATCCGTGGCTCTAAACACCGATGAGCCCGCCAATAACCTCTGTCCATGTGGTGGTGGTGTGGGGTAGAGTAGGACTAGTGACTGACTTAGGAGCACTTCTGGGAAGACTTCAGATTTTGTAGACCTGGTCCATATCTTTAAGTCTCAGAATCATTCTCAAGATACCACCCACCTGCTTCCTGTCACCCTATCAGGATGTTATAAATGTCACATGTGATGATGTATGTGAGACACTTTGTAAATGATAACACTGTGAATGCCCTCACTGTTATTGTCACTGATTAACCTTAGTTCTTGATGATCTTGTAGTGTAAAATGTGAATATAAAGTGCTTTGAATTTCAGGGCTGTGGTGAGACCTTTAGGTGGTAACATGCATGTGGACATCTTAATATAAGGTAGAAAATCTGAGTCCGGTGCCTTTAAGTAAGATATTCAGGTATTGACACATTCATATATTTATCAGTGACTTAATATATGTGGGTCTTAGATAGAAACTCCAGCTGTATTTACTTTTATTAGAGTTGGAAAATACTTTCCCATAATTCACCCCATTATAGACATATGGTAAAGAAAGGTTGACAAAAAAATAAGCAACAAATAAAAGAAATAAGGAAAAAGAAAAATCCATAAATTTCTATTCTCAAAAAATAGTATTTCTGTTATTTTATTATACTGTTCAGACAATTATGCAACTTTTCACATTATTTAAATCATATATACTTTAAAAATACATACATACCAATACACTATTATTATTTTTTTGCTACAATCATGTTAATGTACATGTTTATTGTAACATAGATCATCAGCATCATCTTAGTGGCTGATATTTTCTGCAATGGTTCATTGTTTTAACCTAATTCCTTGTTATAGACGTTTAAGTTGCTTTCAGTGTTTTGAACTATGAGACACGAACAACTTTTTGGGGTATAAAACTATATTGATCGCCAAGTGTCTTACACTCAAAAGACATAAACCAGCTCCTTTTAGATTATTTTCTTGTTTAAATTTCATGTATTTGGCTTTGTTTTTATCTATATTCTCCTCAGGTTAGTTATCTACTCATGGGTTAAAATGAGATAAATAGGTTATATGAGATAAATAGTAGGGATATAAGAAACAAAAGTTTTGATCCTTTCTTCCCGCCTTCCAATATTACCCTAATACCTTGCACTGAGAGTACTTGACAAGAAACCAGAATAGATGTACTTTTGAGAATTCCAGTCCTAACCTCATGAAGCAGAATAGAAAGGAGTACATGTGTACCCAAAACATTTCCTCACTCACCTACCTACTGTTGAAGCTGAAAATCTTTCCAGTCTGCATTAGACATTCATATTTCCTTGTACGTTGCCTATCTATTTTAACACTAACTTTCATTCGTGTGGCCTTTAGTTTTTTACTAATTTCATTCTCTACATTTTTCAAAATTCAGTCTTAAGTGGTTACAGCTCTGTATGCAATTATGCACCTGCGTGTGTTTGTGTATATAGTCATCTTTGTTATGTGAGTAACTGGCTCCATAATCCTTCATAAAAACAAAGTTCCTAGGCAATCAAATCTCTTTTATAAAATGGCATAGTATTTACAAATAGCATATGCATATCCTCCTGTATTATTTAAACCAGTTCTAGATTACTTATACTTGCTAATGTGAGAAAGTTTTCATTCTGTATTATTTAGAGAATAATGGCAGGAAAAAATCTGTGTATGTTCAGTAGACTCGTAAAGCTTTAAAAATGTTCTTTATCTGCTGTTGGTTACATCTGTAAAAGGTGAACCCACAGACATGGAAGGCTCTTGTACATATATAAGTGGTGATCAGAAAATATAGTGGACACTTACATGAAAACACTTACATTATTATAGTAAAAAATATATTGCCAAGAATGAAGAGGACATTTCAAGTAAGTTTTCAAGGATTAACAGCAATGTGTCATTTATGGTAATTTTAAAAATTTAAGCATTCACTGTAGTGTTAGATCATACCAGATAGAGAGGTAGATAGAAAGGTAGATAGAAAGTAGATAAATGGATAGATAGATAGAGGGTGGATGGGAGGGAGGGAGGGAGGATCTCTCTTAGATCACAAGGTGACATTTGTTTCATATTATTCCTACCATTATGACTTTCCTTTCTTGGTGACATATTATTTTTCCTGTTGATCACAACCATCACAATGTTTGAGTAACTCAATTTTCAGTATTTGGCCATTTTTTCTTTTCTATTTAAGCACATGAGGCAGTGATCTAATTCATTTTTGGCATTAAACTCATTCTCCATGCTAGTGCTTCTGAGTATCTATTGCTAAACAACTGGAATATCTTTTCTGACTTACAGAAACACATCTTCACTTGCCTACTTCACACTTCTGTTTGATATCTAAGAACCATCTCAATTTAGATTCTCAAGTCTGAGATGTCTCAAGAGAAACTAATCATATCCATCCTTATTCTTCTCCATTTCCATTTATGAAATCCATTACTGTTTGATTTGCAAACTGAAAACCAAGTTGTGATTCAAATTACTTTCTCCTATGCCCTTTATTCAGAATGAGTTCAACTGATGATTTTATGTTCAGTCTAAGCATGTCCTGATCTAAGATCTTGATAAAATTCTCCATTTTGAAATTATATATATATATATAATTAGAATATATATATATATATTCTAATTAATTCCACACAGGATTTTTTAATGCTTTCAATTATTGAATAAATTGCTAGATTATTATTCATTAATTATTAAAATGCATTTGGATTAATTTTTGCTTAGTAATTTCAAGTTTTTAGTGCTCTTGTTTCTATTTTACCCTTTCACCTGTCTGGAAACATTTGTAAATTTGCTTTAAAAAAATAACTTGAATGTCTTTCCAACATTTTCTATGACATACAAAATTTTGTTTTAACACATTTATTGTGTGATTTTCTGAAAAAGGTTCATTTTCCACTAAAAAAATTAACCATGAAATTACTCAAATTTGAATACTTTGAAAATATACATAATAAGACCAATACAATACAATGAGAGACAAAAATAAGAAAGTTATAGGGAATATCTTGACTTCAACAGAATTTTAAGATATGTAAATTGCACATTATTTTAAATCTAATCTATTTATATAAGCCTGGTCTTTAACTACAAGCCAGGTACATAGGCAGCATTCAAATACTTTCTTAAGTCAAGCAGAACAAATAAATTTAAGCACATAGTTTTGACCCAAAATCTTGTCATTTGACTATGATTTATTATAACATATAATCTATCTTCAACAGAGCATTTATTTAGCTACATCATAGTGATTTTGCTCTGTTTCAGACACTGTGATAATTTAAAAACTAATCCACGATCTCTTCCCTCAAAAGTTCCATCACCATAAAGGGAAAAAGAAACAAGTCACAAAATACTATACACAATATTCTGATATAAGCGCATACAAATTCCGTTAGCATTTAGACAATAGACTTGGAGCAAAGTAACACACTGACAAAAGTATCCTGCCCTGATTTTACATTTTTCAAAGAACAAACAAATGGAAATAGTTGCTTTCCCCTCCTCAATCCAAGGAAAGACGAAGTTCTTCAAGTCCTATTCTGTGTTCTGGGCTTCCCCTCATCTCTGCCAATTGCATATCTCCTTTCTCTCTTCTCCCATCACTAAATGCACTGTACACTTGCTATTTCTGGAAGACACCAAGCATGTACCTTCCGTGGGTCATTGCACCTGCAGGCCCCACTGCCCAGAAGGGATTTCTCTTAGTTATTCACATTTCCCAAGTCCTCACATCTTCAATGTATTTGATCAAATATTCACCCACAGAGAATTTTTCCATTTAAAAGGTCAAGCTCCCAATCTTCACGTCATAAATCCTTAAAATTTTGCTTCTTTTGTCTTGTTTTCTTCACACATATTACTTTCTACTATACTTCTAATTTACTTTGGCATCTCTACTGTTTATGACTAAAATGTAAGCTCTATAGATCATTTTTCTTCTCATATAAATGTATTTTTTCCTGTTGTTTGATCCAACTTCATCTGCAGCTACTTCTTTCTAAGGACAAAATATTGAACCATGAAAATCATGGAGCATCGTGTCTATAAGCCTACTTTCCAGCAAGATGACCTATATGCATTTCGGTATCTTGCATCTGTGTGACTTCATTTCATGTTTGAGTTTCATGGTAAAACAGGCAACCTCAATTTTGTATCTTCACTTTTCCCTTAACTGGAGACCATAAGGGAATCTAAGGAACGTGCGTTTTCCATTTCATTGTAATGATCCTCCTTGTGGTTTTTATTTCAGCAAATAAATGACAAGCTGGAAATCTGTCTCAGATCCAGAAACTAGTTAAATGATGACAGTAAATAAAGGAAACTTCTCACAGCCTCCTGGTTATCAATCCTGACCTGCTTTGATTACACAGATTGCTGTCTTCATATTGGTTTCCCATCTGATTGGCTTCTAGGAAACTTAGTCTTTTGCCCCTATAAGTCTCTGAAAATGAGGCTTATTTAGCTGCCCCTACGTCCTCTCCACACGGATCGTAATAACTGAACATATCTTGTTTCTGACTATTAAGTTTACACATTTCATTTTATTGTTCTAATCCTAAATTCTTCATTATTGTTATGTGGACCCAATCTTGTAATAGCATTGGTTTTTCTATGCAACTAGGAAGAACTACTGTAACGTGTTTACTGTATCACATGGAATTACACCAGGCTGTTAAATTCTGTACTGATGAGTGCACACTTGAATACTAGATGTCCTTTTACTTACCTAAACATTTTTGTTTCTATTTACTTCAGAATCTCAGTATTTGACTGCAGGTACTGATGGCTAAACTCCGCAGCTGCTCTGGTCTTTTGTCCTGGCAATATCCCTATTTTGATTGTACTGAGACTTAATACTAGTAATTGGTTCAGTGACTAGAAGCCATCCTGGAGAAGAGGCCCATGTATTATCCTGGAAGAGAGCTCATTGTGCTTTTCAAAGCATCAGAGAATTGGTCAACCTTAGCTTAGGAGGGAGAAATATCTGCACGCTAGAGTGGTTAGCTGAATTTAAGGGTTTAAATTTTCCAGGTGAATACGTTCAAATATCCTCATACCCACTGTCCAATTCTTATCAGCCAATAAGAATATAATAGTATATTTGGGTTTGCTACAGCGGACTTGCCTTTGTGAGAATTTAGATGTTGTTTGGAACCTAGATACTCTTATAAGTAACCTGGAGTATGGTATACAACTACCTCAACTTTCCTCCTAAAGGAAAACTTAACTTCTTAATTGGCTCAAGAAAATAGCCTGGCTTTCATATTTGGCACTTGATTGGTGATTAGCAGTTCTGGTTTCTCAGAGAAACCATTAACACAAATTGAATTTAATTATACTTAACTTATTCTATCCTAGATGCTTCCTGAATAGCTGATGTATCACACCATCTACTTCCTTTCTGCTTCATTAGTGTACTGCCGTAGTTTAGCACCTGTGAATTCTTCATAATTACACTGGTAACATCCATCAGGGGCTCATTGTTTCCCCCCTATAACCTTGTCACTGCCAGCAACGCAGTGAGTTGCCAAGCTCTTAAATTCTACCTTAGGCTCTGTTTTGCCAAACTTCTCCTTTTTACCCACAACTTCACGAGGTCATCGGAGAAGTGGACCACGAGACTGGCATGAGCATGGAGGATATTATTATGGAGTGCTCGAAAAGGAATACCTATGAAAAGGAAATGAGAAAAGTGCCATTGAGAAAGAGGAGTCAAAACTTGATGCATTTCTAAAACAAGGCATTAGCTGACCTTGTGGAGTTTCTGATGACAGAAGACAGATAGAGAATTTTTTCCATCTGTGGAAAGGGACTATGAATATATAACCTCATTTGTTTAATCAGTGGATATGAGGTGTTCCTGGAATGGAGTTCAGCTTCGAATGAAGCTATTTACATTTGCTTCAGTGATTTCAAAATTGTCTTCCAGCAACGTTTCCAGTAGTTGAGAAAATAGTCCATTCCTGAAAAGGTAGTTGGCCAGGATACTATGGTGTCAAAAGCTCAATGTAGCATATTAGTTCTGTGTCATACAACGGTTATCAATCATATGAAAGCAGGATTTATAAACTAATATCTTATTTCTCCTTGCTTTCTCTGAAAGTAATTTTTTCTAGATTTTATTTACTAAAATATATTGAACAAATTCAATAGATTCATTTTCCTTATTTCAACCATAAGTACCTTAAAAGCAGACACTCAGTTTTATTTCTCAGTCTTCCTGTGCAAAATATATCATAGTCTGAGAAACATTTCACACTGAGGTAAAATTTATAAGAATTATTATTTTCTTTATTTTATTTATTTGATGTATTTTTTGAAAGTGTTCGTCAAATCCTCTTTTGTTTCTTGTAGTATATTATAGTTGAGAAATGAGATAATTATAAAGTAGAAAATATATTTTGCTCTGTGAAATGTGGGAAAAGAAATATTTATGTATTCATCTATTTGAGATATATATTTTTTTCAAAATTCCTGCAACATTTAAATTTGTTGTCTATAGATTCAGATGTCTCTCCAAAAAATCTTCATCTTAGGGAACAAAGAGTTTAACCCTTTGCAAGTACTGTAGCAGAGTGTGTTGTAGTCAGGATTTCTGATGACAACAATTAGAATCAGGACATGGAGTTTATAATATTATTTTTATGATGGTCACCCATAGTTAACACAAGTTAATGCAGGAAATCTATCCTCAACATCAAAGACATAGAATATTTAGCCAAGGGCCTGGATCCCACAGCAGTGTCCCACATGAGTCCAGATAAAGACCCAGAGCTGATGGCATTGCCTCCCACAAGTCCAACTGGAGGTCTCGAGCCTAAGAAAGACTCACACCAGTCTCTTTTACAGATCTGTGCTGGGAAGGCCCAAAGGTCAGAGGTGGAAACTAGGAAGTCTGTGCCAGCGGGGTGAAGGAGCCCTGCTGGTAGGTTGTGGGTTCTACGCTGGAGCTGAGAAGTCACACTCACAACAAACACCAGGGCTGTCCTGAAAACTACCACAGCCATCCTCAGCGACACGGAGGCCCTGAGCTCCTCCAACGACAAGCACAGTCGAGTACACGCCAGGAAGCCAGTGTGACGAGTCCATCCTGGAGACCAAGCGGCACACGTCTTCCCCTCCGGAGCCAGGAAGCAACGCTCGATGTGAGGACCAGCGCTTCTCCAGGAGAACCAACGGCTCAAACAGCAACATGTAGGAGACCTCACAATGCCTCAACGCACTAAGCCTCAACACCTCAACGCCCTTCCTTCTCCTTCTCCACATCTCCATTTATGCTGACAGCTCTCCTCAGGTGAAACGTCTAAGCTCTGCAGCATGGTGATTCAATTCCACTGGCGTTAAGTTGACCACCAGGTTTTAATCCATAAGAGAGTGCACTCTTTTTTTTATTTAGAGAAAAAAAGCAAAACAAAAAAAGGTAGAAATAATACAGAATTTAAAAAAACATAACACTAAGAAATCACTAGTTGATAAATTACTTATTGTTGTCTTAGATGTAGTTTTTCAAGTTACAAAATCAAAACATAAAAAGTGGACTGTCAAACAGTGATAGTACAAATTATTCTGTTTGATAAACTAACAAAAACTCAGTAGTATAGTTATCTATCTTGCACAGTTAAACATACATAGTTATATCTTTTAGAGCACTTTCTTTCCCTGTCATTATTATAATCTCTATTATACATTTTGAATCTTATTAGTTTTTCAGTTTTTTATTATTATTTTTATACTAGAGAGATGATACGATATTTACAAATGCCTGGGTATTATCCCAGAAAAATTGAAAAGGTCATGTCTCTGTGATATATGTGCACTCATATTTATAGCATCACAATTAGTAATAGTTAAATCTTGGAAACAACCAAACTGCTCATCAACCATAAAATGGATGAAAAAGACGTGGTATGTACAATTGATTATTACTCAGCTTAGAAAAAGGATGATCTTGAGGCTTTTATAAGTAAATGGAGGCAACTGGAGACTATTCTCCTAAGTAGAGTGCATTCTTATGCAAATCTATGTGCTGTGCTGAAAACTAGATAGACCTACACATAAAGGAAAATCATATTTCCCACTAAAAACCTCAGACAATATTTCACAAAAAACATTAAAATACAAATTCAGAAATGTCTTTATAATAATAAGCTGTCATCTGTTCAAAATATAAACTAATGTTTACAAACTTAGATATGAAGGAAACATGATTGTTATAATTTGGGTTAAAGCACAATCAAAATCATAAAATGGATTTTTCTGTTTTATTTTGTGACAATAAAATTTATAAAATTAGATTTTAAATTCTCTTTCTGCTCTGCCTTTTTAAAAAACAAACGTCTGTAAAATTATCAATTGTTAAATTTAGTGTGATTTTGAGCACTTATTTCTTAATATGCATGAATTCATTTTACACATAATACACATCATACTTATATCCACAAACTATGATCTTAGGCTCTCCTTTCCCATGCATGACTTGCTGCTAAGGATCCTTTTTCATTGACAATGACTTTCATTTACGTTTTAAAATAAACGTACATTTCTGCTTTCTTAATATTTTGCTGTCAGCTTTCTGTGTTTATTTTGATTCAACCTATGAGTTGAGATTATGTAATTTTTTGTGTCTGTGATTTATTTCATTTATTATAATGTTTTCAGTTTCACCTCTGTGGTGAGTATATATATATATGTATATACATATACATACATATATATACATATAAAGTATATATATATATATGTGTATATATATATAGATATATAGATATATAGATATACTTTATTTATTTCTTCATTTATTTATCTGTTCAGAAACACAAGTTGCTGCCATATCTTGGCTGCTCTGAAGATGATGTAGTGGACATGAGAGGGTAGATATCACTAGAAGGTCAGTGCTCAGTGATTTCACGTCTTGGCTACAAGACAAGAGGAGAGTTTTTGTGTCCCACAGAGGCTCTGCTTTTAATTTCCTTAGGAAATCACATCAGGTTTTCTCTAGTGACTGTATCACTGTATATCCTGTGTGACAGTTTTGTTTGTTGTTTCTTTTTACTTCACACCATTATCAACACTTGTGTTTGTCTTTTTGATAATAATCTTGCTTTTGGGTTTGAGATGATATTTCATGATAGTTTTAATTTCATTTCTTGTAAAGACTACTAAGATTGAGCATATTTTCAAATAACTGTTAGTCATTTTTGTGTCTTCTCTGGATCTTGTACTCTCCCCTGCTCCTAACCTGCCCTCTTTTTTCTTGTTGTTTTCCAGTAGCTTTCATATGCTTTTCTGGTTTGTTTCTTTTTTCTTTGTATTTCAAATCCTGTTGTAGATGATGATGATGATGATGATGATGATGATGATGATGATGATTTTGATCTTTTTTTGAGGCAAGACTTCATTACATGGTTCAAGCTGGTCTTAAACTCACTTTGTAGCCCAGATTGGCCTTGACCTCATGGTAACCCTCCTGCTTCAGCCTCCCAAGTACTGGGATTACAGTCATGTGCCACTACGCCCCTAGCATGTGACTTTCATAAATTCTTGTTATCATTTCACCTACTGTCTTTATTTTATTCTAATTTTGTTTGTTATCTGTTCAGCTGCCTGACTATTGTGTCTTGTGTCTTTTTTATGCAAACCAGGTTTTCTTGAATTTCTTTTAGAATTAAAAAGAGATATCATATAAAATTGCTTCCTATTTCATTGTGTGAGATTTTTTCCTTGCAAGCATTTCCTTCAGAGAAGAGACAAAGGGTATACCTCATATGTGCAATCTCTGACTTGGGGTTATTGATTTCATTTCTAAGTACAATCTTCCTGCTGTTTGTCTCCACTTATCTAGCACTAAACTTTCACATGTGTGAATAGATTGGAATGAACAAGCTATGAACTTTCCCAACAGTCATAAAGAACCTAATGGTATGTCTGAAAAGATTTTTTTAATAAAGTCTCTAGTCCAAGTTTATCCTTTTACAGAAGGATGAATTGAGGCTTAGGAGAAAAAGAATTTGCTGAAAGCCCAAATATCAAGTGGGTTTAATCAGATGTGATGCTTCAGATGTTGAGACTGTGTGGCATTTGTCATACCACAGTAAGCAGTGCCTGCAGCAGGGCTTGCGTTGGATATCACTGATTTTCTGATGCCATTTCCAAACTAGACTCATAACAACCTCACATTTCAAAAGGTCCTTCGTATTAAAAGCTTGATAAGGAGGGTTGCCATAGAATTGTGAAAATGATTCTGGCATGTCTCTGTGTCCAAATGAGGTAACAAATTTTTGAAACATTTCCCAATAGACTTTGTTCTATGATCTTGCATTATGTTTCTGGAGACTTTCTTAATATAACTACTCTTTGCATTTTTAATCCCGCTCTAGCATATTATTTTCATAAGTTATCTTTAAACTGTTTCTTATTTTTGTTTTTCTGTTCAGCTTTCTGACTACACTACCCTGTATCTTTCCTTCTATGCAAACTATGTTTTCTTCAATTACTTTTAGAATTAAAATTGTTTTCTGTTTCATGTTGTGAGATTTTTTTTCCTTCAGTAACCATGTTGTTTGCCTTTAATGAAAATTTTCCTCTAATTCACATAAAATAATTAAATAAAATACTGTCTAATGCATTTAGAAAAATACAAGAGCTAATTGTTAAAATATGGACTTGCTTATGATTGTTGGATATTTATTATATTCTGATAATTAAAAGTATAATTATTATTTTCTTAAAATGTTATTTTGATATTTATGATGTTTTATTATTAGGAATGCATTTGTTATGCTATTGTTAAACATTTATGAATATAGAAAATCTGGATAATAAAGATATAGACATAATTTTATAAAAGAGACTCTATTTCCAGAAAGACATAATTAGTATTAAATGTAAATTATGACATTATTTAAATATAGATTTAATAGTACATATTCAGACTAGCAGTAAAATTTCTCAAGCTACATTTTAAAAAATTAAAAACAAAATTGCTGAATGGTAAAGAATTCTAAATGTACTTCAATTTTATTAAGTTCATGAGAATCATGATTTCATAAGTCTATTTCATAGTTGAATGAATTTATGAAGTCACAAAGAAATTAGATATTCAGTTTATGAATAAAGCTTTATACAGTCAAAGCAACAAAATATAAAACAGATTTTTAACATTTGGAACTTTCTTCATTGGGTTAAGCATTTCAACACATTACAAAAAAATGCTTGCAAGTGATCTCCACCAAAATGAAAGGACAGGTTCTCCAAAAAGAACAGAAAAGTCAGAATATAAGACAGGTAGTAAATAATATAAAAAGCAAAACTATTAAATATTGATTCAAGGTAATCCCATTGTATTTTAAAGACTATAAATTTAACTTTCCTGTGAGTTCACAAGTACTCTTAAACATCTCCAAAGGCATCTCAGCAATATATTATTTGCAGAACAATACTAGAAACAAAATGACACATACTTTAAGAATAAATCAATGGGCAAAGTTCCTGCAGAGAAAGAACTCAAAGATGTCAAAATGAATTTTAGCCAATGCACATTTTAAAAATAATGCTCAAAAACCTCAAGAAAGAAATCTACATTCTATTGAGGAGTGATATCATTAATACTGCTATTTTATTGCAAGTATAATTTTATGAAAACTTGCAGAAGAAATAGAAATTTCAATGTTTTATAATATATTTCTATTTATTATCTAAATATCTTAAAACAGTTTAAATTTAGTACCACAAAAGTCGTGTTAAATATGAGTAAATCATTTTGTAAATGCAATGAGAAAATATGGGAGTAAATAAAGTAAGAATAGAGAGAATATAATTGACTCGAAGATGATTTAGTAATGTATTAACCTTGCAACAAGTTGACACTGTCATTGTGAACCAACAGACTTTTTATAAAATGTTATCATTTTGTAACTTGCAAACAAAAGTTCAGTCAACTCCAAAATGTAGAGTTTAAATAATTTGTGAAAAATGTGCTATGTGGACTCTTAAAAAAAGAATATGGGAATACTGTGTGAATTAGTAATGCATACACAGACAGCTAAATAGATATTAAATAGATATACAGACCATTTCCTAAAAGGAAGCCTGGATCATTTTCAAATATGAAAACAGTTCTGTGCTTATGTGTGAAAGTGTTACATTCCTAAAAGAAAAAACAATTAAAACTAAATGTTTAATTATTCAAAAATACTACACATGTTGTTAACCATTGTACATTTTAAGATTGTTTTTAATGTCAACACACAATTCCAGGGAATGATTCCTATTTCAGCTATTTCAAGCTGAAGTAACCATGTGCAAAAAATGAGCACAAAATCTCAGCATCATGAAATAATAACCACTTCTTTCTCCAGACTTGTGTAGAGGTCATTTGGGCTCTCGGTAATGGACTCTGTGAAGCTTATTCCCTGCAACTCTGGTCAGTTGCAGCAAGCTAGCTGGTTTTTGATCTTGCCCTCTAGCCTGTGTCTGGTGACATTGCTGACAAGCCTCAGTTCAGCTCTCTGTGCTCTTCCATCTTACACCAGGACAGTCCCCACTGCTTCACAGGCACTGGGGTCATGTTCTTTTGATAGCTGCAGATCAAAAGAGAAAGAGAAGCAGTTAAGCTTTGGAGTCCTGGCCTTAAAAAAGTCTAATCATTTTCACTAAATTCTACTGGAGAAAGCTGAGAGCAAATAGTACTGGATGGTGATTTTCCCAAATTTACAGTGCAGTGGGAGATAATTTACCAATAACAAATTGCAGTCACCAGCACAATCATTCTTCCACACATATTAAGTATCATAGCTCATCCCTGCATTCATTTCTATTTTCTCCATGGATATATGGTGTATTAAAACATGATGACTTTGTTACTTTCGTATGTGCATATACATACATATGCATCATTTATTTCTCCAGCTTCATTATATTGCCTAGTAACTATATTTTTCTCCTTTAGATTCCTTCATGTATCATTCTTTTCTTTCAAATATAATCTTATATATGTATAAATATATTTGTATATGTACATATGAATTTTTCTTTTGTTGATAGGTTTTCAGTGGAATTTTATTAAATTATTTTATATATTTACTGAAAGTCCCTTACAGTTTTTCGCTTTCTTAGACAATTTTAAACCATGACTATTTTGGTCATTCAGCAACAAAAATTGACTAAGCAGGAATGGGATATTTACACTGTTTATTCTGAAGACAATTTTGTCCCTACATTAGGTTTCTTGAATATCCTACCTGACAAAGATCTCTTCCCTTTCCTGAGGCCCCGAGTCGTATCAGATGGTTTATCCTAACCGTGATGTACAGTGGGACCCTGTGTGTGCAGTACTGGTTTTACTTTCCCAGAGGCTAGTGGTGGCGTAGTAGAGGATGGACTTGGGCACTGAGCACTGGAGTCCAGCACTCCACACGCCACATGCCCACATGGCTGATAGCAGACTCATAGGTGACACTGGCACCCACGTGAGTTTCCCTGGTGGACAATAATCTGTAGACATTTTCACTGTTAGTCACTGAAAGAGCCAGCACGGTCTGTCAATCCCACAAGGAGAGGACCTGGAACCTCTCAAATAGTCTTTCCTGGACTCTGTCTTAGGACCTTGTTTCCCTTTTTAATTCAATCAGTGCCTTTTAGAGGAATACACCACAACCATAAATAAGACTGACAGTTTTCCAAGTTCTGTGAGTCCCTCTAGTAAGTCCCATGGATGAAGCTACTGACTGAGTCACTCATGATGTGTTATCCTTGTCACATTAGTGGTTATGATTTATAGGAACCTTTACTTCTACCTTCACTGAAGAGTTCAAACTCTGATTTTACCTTTCTCTAGTGTAAATGTGAAGTTGTCATGTTATGCTATGTGTATTTATGCATCATACGCATCTTAAAAATGTCTACTCTTCATGCTATTTAAAGAATTTCCATTCCTTAAGTTTTTCTTAGACTTCATGAGTTCTGCATGGGATGACATCTAGAATTGTACTTTTTAAATGTATGAAGATGTATTGCCATGGATTGTAATTTAGTAAATACAGGGATTTTCAAATTTCTTTCAAATTTCTGCCTTTGTTTTGTTCTGTTTCAGAAATTCATCTAAATTTTATTGAGGTGGGATATATTTTTGTAGAATCATATAATGCTATTAAAATCTTAATAATAGGGGTGGGGATATAGCTTAGAGGCACAGTGCCTGCCTAGTAAGTACAAGACTACTACTACTACTACTACTACTACCTTAATAATATCTTTCATATTTCTGACATTATGCTTTTAAAAATCACTTAATTACTCTTAACCTAGTTTTGACATTTTAGCAGACTGTCATGAGACCAAATTTTAATTTTATTCTCTGTTGTGAGTTTGTTATTTACTGCATTACTATTTTGCTCATTTATGACCATCATTCTTTTAAATTTAATGTTACTATTTCCTTTTTTAAATATAATGGTAGGCTTTATATTTATGTGTTCAAATGTAGGTGTATTTGAGACTACATTTTTGTCTATAAGTTTAAGTTTATTCATTTTGTTTTTTTTCCTATGTTTTTATTAGTGCATGTTTACAGTATAGGCATTATATATCATCTTGGGGAGCTGGTACATGTACACATACAGCTTTATTTTAAACTCCTTTCTTCTTCCCAGCCTCCTCCTCCCTTCTTTAAGTCTCTTTTCTCCCTTTTTATTCTTATTGATATTATTAGACTTAGTTGGTGTTTACGACGTATAATGTTCATGTTCACTGAAGCTTTTCGGACCTGTAGATCACTTATTTATTTTATTGGGCCTATTTCCCTCTTCAGTCCCTTCTAACACTTGCTGTTGGTCCCTTGGCACACTTCCCATATCAAAAGGTCATTTCCTTGACTTCTTCTGTGCATCTTTTATTATTCTCTTTGAACTTTGTCTTTCTCACATGAGAGACAACATATAGTATTTAATGTTTTCCCCAAAGAGTTTAAGAATTCGTACTATGACAATGCATGAATATTGATGTTGATAGTAGCACAATTTATAACAAGTTTATTTACTGAAAATGCAGGTATTTGGTGTAGCAATTAGTGTATGTTTATAGTAACACAATTATTTGAAGCAATTGAGTGGTATCACTTAGATTAGTATTATTTAGCTTCAAATTTCAATGAAGATTTTTCTATGTTTTTGTTAACATTTTGGACTGAATTCTATCATAATCTATGAGCATAATGTTTACAGTTTTAATTCTTTGTGATTAGGCAATTTTTTAAAAAACGAGGCACTGTCAAATGTGTAAATTGTATTTATTTTGCAAAAACTCATGGAAAAATTTTTTTTGGTATAGAATTCTGATTTGTGTTTTATTTCTCAAAATTTTCTACTGAATTTTGTCTTTAATTAATATTCAACATCAGCACATTTTTTTTATTCAGACTACACTATCCTTCCTATTTTCTAATTGTTCTCTGTTGTTTACCTGTAAGCTGACACATTTCAACATAGAATTGCTTTTAATTATTCTCCTTCGGTTTCTGGGTGTGGTTATATTTTCTAATGATTGTAAAATTTTCCTATTATTAAAAATTGAAATATAAAATGTTCCAGACTGTTCTTATTCGTTACTTCTAGTGTTCTGGTAAGAAACACTATAACGACTCAATATTTTCCGAGTCTTTCCCCTTCCTCTCATTCATGTATGTCTAACTTTTCATCTGGTCTCCAGTTTATTTTCCTATTTTATAAACTTTTCTTTAATAGTTCCTTTGAGTTCTGTCCTATTTATTCTCAAGCCTTCCCACAAAACATTCAATATAATGACATATGACTTGCTTATTTGTAACTGTACTGTGTGATTAAATTTAATTGTAAATTATTCGACACGTATTTAACTATCCACCTTGAGCACAGTGACTTCACAATCTCTCCTTCTCTTCTAATATATTAAGGCTTAACTTCAATTTATTTGAACATATCAAATATGATTATTTTATGGAAGTCATCTCTTTGCTTTTATACCTGAATTTTAGGATTCTTCATCTGGATATTGTCCATAGTACTTTTACTATTTTGTTGTATTTGCCAGTTATAAAGTATTTTCTTGTATTTTCTTGTAATTCTTGTGCTCATTTACTCTATCTGTTGGCACATTCAATAAAAACATCCTATTAAATTATCTGTAAACTGTGTGTGTGTGCATGTGTGTGTGTGTGAACTTTTACTGGATGACTGAAATACTACACAGAATTTAAGTTTTGGTTTTAAATTACCTCTGGTGATTTTATTTCCACTTCAAAGGCATTAAATTGTTTAGAAATATTCTTTCTACTTACTTTTTCTGTTGAATTCATTTTCCATTCACTGTTAAAATAACAGTAACCCCTTTTGTAGTTTACAGAAATATATTCTGTTAAGTTATATCTTTTTCGGTTCTACTTTTGGTGTTTCATATTTTATATCTTTCAAAACTGTTAGAATGTGTGAACTTAAGTTTAAAAGTTTTATGGGAAGTGTAAGATTATTGCTAAATTTGAAGTTCTCCCAGAGTATATATATATATACATTATATTTTTTGTTTCATAGATTTATTATATTTATGACAGATACTTTATACTTTTTCAGCCTATTCTTTTTTCTAGTTTCATTTATTTTGATTTAAACATTTAATATACACTATTAGTAAGAATAGGATAAGGCAAAGTTCAAAGCACATAGTATAATCTACAGGCAAACAAATGAAATTAAAATGATAATAAAATTATCTAGCAATTAACTATGTGAATGGAAACTTAAGCAAATGCATTTGGCTCTGAGTCAACATGTTTTTATTATCTCTATATGTGATATATAAAGATAGAGAGCTATATAGCTATATAGCTATATAGATATAGGTGTGTGTGTGTGTGTGTGTGTGCATGTGTGTGTGTGTTGTGTGTGTGTGTGTATGGCAGATATTGTAGCAACCTTTACTCTGGAGAAGTTGGAAAAATAAGTCAAATTATAGCACTTTTTGAATTCACTGATTTTCATATGTAATTCTTCTAGAATTATGGAAAGTCAAAGGAAAAATAAAATCTTCCACTTGAGGAACTTCTAAATTCATGAAAAAATTAATAGCTAGCAACAAGATTTAGGGATTTATGAAGACCCTTAGGTAGTTTTCAAATAAATGGAAGAGACAGAAAGCAATATTCTAGCAGATTCTCCTCTTGAAGAAATATGATAAACTAGGTTATAATGACTTATTTCTTACTTTTTCTTTCTTTATTGTTTTTGTTTTGTGAAGGCAATACTAAACTTTTGTTCATATCCAGCTTTAGTTAGGGCAAAATTGATCTT
>PVJX010023693.1:0-28959 GCA_004027295.1 Dolichotis patagonum | reverse complement strand
CACCCCCTCCGAAACCCCCTCTTGTCTCCCACCCCCACTTCTTCATGGCCTGGGGGCAGGCATGTCCTCCAGTAGCGCCCTCCAACAAAGATTTTCCGGCCCAGAGCAAGGAAGTGTTATCATCCCAGCCGCCTCCACCACCTGTAGGGAGAGAGGAAAGGACATGTCTCTGAGGACACTGGTGAGCTAGGTAGCAGGATGTAGGGTGCTTTCAGGGGTGTGCCCACCTGCTCCAGGTCCTGGGGGCTGTCTTTAGTGGGAGTCAGGAGCTCTAGAGTACACAACTGGAGAACCAGGAGCAGGCCATGGGCCAGGGAGACGCAGGCCACGGCAGGTCTGCACTGAGCGTGCGTCTGCCCCAGCCTCCTGTTGACCTCTCCCTCAGAAGCAGGCAGGGTGCTAAGTCAGGAGTCCGGGGAGGTGAGCAGGAAGCACAGCCCTAACTCCTTCCTCCCTGCCTGCCGACCCCTAACGCATCATGCCTTCCATTTGGTGACTGCTTCCTGTCTTAGCAAGCACTGGGATCCAGCCAGCTTTCAAAGGCCTGGGGAGGTCACAGCACTAAAGCTTCTTGTGAGGCCCCGGGACCAGGCACCACAGAGCCCTGTAAGCTTTATTGTCTGCTGGCTGCGAAGCCCTGGGGGTGAGCATCTCTAATCTGGGTCTCAGTTTCCTCACCTGCAGCTTGAGGATAACAAGACACACTTTATAGGATGTTACAATTGAGAGAGATAGGGAGAAGACAGAAGAGAAGAGGGAAGAAAACACAGAAAGAGATAGAGAGAGAGAGAGAGAGACAGGGAGAGAGAGATGCTTTACCAACCAACCATCATGTGTTAGGACCAACATGAGTCTGAGGGAACATGTGTTTGCAGGTGGCCTTACTCCCGGGCCCAGCCTGTTCTGGGTGGCCTGATGCTAACACTTGGGAGTTTCCCCAAGAGCAGAGCAGCCCTGGGAGGGGCTGCAGGATTCCCCAGCAACAGCGGTAGCCACTAGAATGGAGCTACTTTGAGCCAAAGGAAACTGTCTGCAGAGCTGAGGCTGAACGCAGCTCTAGATAAGCACACAGATGCTCCCTGCCTGCCCCTCCCCGTTACTGTTCCAGACAGCATTTCACAGACATCTGCTCCCAGAGGCTCTAGAAGAGGAGAGCGGAGGGGCCTGGAGACCAGCCTTGGTCTGGAAAGACTCCTGGTTGAGGTCCTTGGGACCCGGAGGGGACAGTAGAGGGACATGTGGGTGGGGAAGCATCAGAGAGGGACAATCACGTGCTAGGAAGAGGCAGCCAGGTTTAGAAAACAAAGCCTGGATCTGCGTTGGGACCATCAGGGCTGAGTGAAGACTCTGGGCTATCGGAGCTTGGCCGATGGCTGGAGCTGCCGGGCTGGGGTGATGAGTGTGGTTTGCACACAGCTGACAGGCAGGGAGCCTCCAGGTGCTGGGGTCCTGCGGCCCCCTCTCCTCTGACGTTGGTACCAGCAGCAGAGCTCCCAGCATCTCAGGGTTAGCAACTGTGATGCTTTCTGGTGCCCAATGGCATGGGCGTGAGCGAAGGCCACACAGTGCCTGGGAGACCTGGGGGCTTTACCTGCGGCTCCGGAATTGCCGTTCAGCCCTAGAACCGAGGAGTTATTCTCCAGTCTCTCTGGGTGGAACGTGTCTGTCTTGGCCCCGTAGGCCCTGCCACCGCCACCGGCTGCAATGATGAGGGGCACGGGCACTCCGTCCTTCATCTGGCCAGGGAAGACATCCAGAGAGCGGGGAGCTGAGCGGGACATCCACTCTGCAGACCTCGAGTGCTGGTTTCAGTGTTTAAACCTGACCATTTGCAGCACTGGAGGGTGATCTTTTGGCCCGAGGTGGTTTGAGGACCCTAAACACATGTTCCCATACCCCCCGCACCCCCAACTTCTGTGCAAGTCGGGGTTTGAGCGCAGAAGTGAAACCACTAGGGGACGGGTCTTGGTGGCCACTTATCCCAGCCTCTTTCCTGATGTCCCTCAGACTCGCTGTGGAGCCCACGTGCTGAGGATTAGAAGCAGCTGGCTTGTTCCCTCCTGTCTACGCGTAGCATCTCTAGCTCTGACCCCCAGAATTTTAAGACTAAGCCGTTAGTATCACTGTCCCCATGGGAGTACTCAGAAAGTGGCCCCTGCATTTAGTTTAGGGCCAGACTGTGATGACATCAAGAAGCCCAGTAACGGATGAGGGACCCTCTGGAGCCCCAAAGCAGTCCTGGCATGGGGAACCTGGGCTGGCCAGCAAGAGAAGAGTGACCGTTCTTGAGCAGATGGCATTTCCTTCTGGGTCTCAGCTTCTCATCTCTAAATGGGGACAGAGCGTCTCATGGTTTCCACCCAGGCTGCCTTGAGGCTCTAAGGTTACGCACACAGAAATCCCCGCAGCACGAATCTGGCCAGAGGGACCTCACCTTAAACACGTAGGTGGCTCCCCCCCCGCCTCCTCCTCCTCCTGCCCACTCATGCACGCTTCTGTTCACACGGATTTCTTCTTCTATCACATTGCTCTCTCCAACGCAGACTTTCTGGATTAATTGGTTTGTCTGTAGAAACAAAAAGCACATTAAATTTGTGCCCAAACCAGGGTGAGTTATGCACCCTGCAGACAGACCTTGTGTTCTTAAAGATAGGATCTAACTAGTCTGAAACAGCGCATCATTGAACTGAGTAGGCAAAAAAATATACACAAAGGACTGTCACCGTGGGTGGTATGAGGGAAGGACTGTAGGGACAGCTTGGACACGAAACATCACGAGAAACGGGGAGCGCAGAGGAGGCTTTACTGCTGGTTGGTGGTTGGCGAGGTCTGACCGCAGCAGGCTTTTCTAGGCTGAGCTGAGAGGATAAGGAGGGTTTCCAGTGTGGAGAGCGGGGGGGTTAGATCGTTCCAGAAGAAGGCAGCATGAGCCCAGAGGTCAGGAGGTGAGCGAGGTGTTTGGAGAAAAGCACTAGGTCGCTTGCTCATCAAAGTCCACCTTTGGAGAGAGAGGTGACCTGGAAGGACCTACCAGGGTCCTGCGGACTCTAAAGAGGTGATGACAAAGGCCTGATGTGGTGAGAGAGGGCCAGGGGGTGGACATAAGCCAGGGCAGGGAGAGGGATATAACTTCATGGTCGCATTGTGGCAGGAGGTCTGGGATACAGTGGAGGAGTTGGATTTCATCCCTGGGCAGTGAAGAGCCACTGAGGTTTTGGAGAGGATGCGGCTCTGAAGCACCCTAGGAAGAGGCCCCCACCCACCCACTGAAGAAGAAAAACCCAAAGCAGAACAGCACAGCAAGGACCGACTCAGAGTTAACGCCCAGGTCATCTTTGGGGAAGTTATTTCTCCACTTTGGACATTCCTCCCAGCTAATGCCTCATTTCTTGTCTTGAAAAATCCTTGGTACAGTCCCAAAGACTGCTTCTGTCTGCCACATGGAAGAATGGAGACCCTGGGATCGGACACTGTGGACTTCCCCACCTTGGGACCCTCCTTTCCTCTCCTTCTCCCAGTTGGTGTCTGGTATAGTGTCTCACACCTGTGGCACCCGGATAGGTGTTTGATATTATTATTCTACTTAGACTCATTTTGGGACCTCACAAAATCCCAGTGGGGACTCAGGGATCTGGGAGTCCCTGGGACTGCGCCAGAAATTCCTGAATGTAGCATTCTAGACTCCCTTAGTAAAGAAGCCAATGTCTCAGGAACAGCCACCTGCTTGTCAGCCACCACGGCTCAGATAAATTTTCTAAACATCAGCCTGACCTCGGAGGAAAATTACTTTTCTTTCACTTAATGGAAGAAAAGCCAATAAAATATCAAATTTCCATCAAATGTTGCTATGGAACCAGCCAGTGGACATGGCCATTTATCTTGGGCCACTCCTTATGCTGAAGCTTTCAGGGGTGCTGGCAGTGAATACTAGAGAAATTTCCAGATAAACAGCTGAGATGCAATTTGTTTTATGGAATTTTGGATTTAATGGTGGAAATAATTTGGCATTTTTCAGAGTGGATTTATTGTGGATGAAAGACTCTGAATTGCTACTATAGAGTGCTAACATTTCTCTTGTGCTCATGTAGCACTGCCTGGGCCGGGAGAGGCCCGGGAAGGAGGCACTGCACATGGGGGGCTGGGAAGGGATGGGCGGCAGGGCCACAGCCTAGGGCTGAGATGGGGCAAGGGTGAAGGAATGTGGGGGCACCAGCAGGGCAGAGAGCACAGGACCCAGCTGGGTTCTGGATGGCTCTTGCCAGAGATCTTCTGGGCCCCACTGGGCGAGGCACCTGGTGTGCCTGGACTTGCCTCTCTGTGTCCACACAGCGTGTTCTTCATAGTGCACTCAGCGTTGGCCTTTGAACACACATATCACGTTGTGTCACGATTGGGTCCCACACCCTGCTGTGGCTTGAACGTATCCTTAGGTGGCATGGTCCATCCCCATCACCTGGACCTCATCTCTTATCTACCCTGCCTTTTGTTCCCTTTACTCACTCTCCCAGGCACACAGGCACCCTTCCACCTCAGAGACTTGGCCTTTGCCAGGTTGGCTCTTTCCCCAGATATCTTCTTCCTCTCTCTGCTTAAATGTAAGTCCCTGGTGGGCAAAGACACTTCTTTGGTTCACAAAACAGTGGCTTGAATGAAACAGTGGTTCTAGCACATGGACCAGTGGCTAGCTCATGGCAGGCACTCAACACCTGTGCTCCGCGTAAGTCTGAATGAATGGAGAGTCATCTGGCTTGTGGGTTGGCCCTTGACACTATGTGCCTAGCAGGTGATGGTACTGATGGTACTTAATATGTAGACCAGCACTTATGCTCCCTGTGCGGTATCTGGAAATATCTGGAAGTATTTTTTGATGGCTATTTCTGGAGGACACTATAGGCTTCGAGTGAATAGAGGACAGAGACACTGCCAAACATCCTGTGATACACAGAATAGCACTCTATCCCTGCCAGCGGTACCTCTGTTGACAAAGCCTAATTGAGACTCAGGCCACCAGGTGAGGTCCAGAAGGAACCAGAGGAGCAGGGCTGAGTGTGTGCATGCGCGTGTGTGTGTGCGCGTGTGTGCACGTGCGTGAAGGGCCGGTGTGCAGGAGCTGAGCCAGCACCATAGCTCAGGATGTAGCTGAGCCAGCAAAGCTGCCACTTCATTCTTAGAGTGCACGCCACTCTCTTGAGATCATCTCTAGACATCGGGAACTGATTTTCCCCTTGTGATGACTCCAGGGTGTAGGTGTGGACCAACCAGGGAAGACCAATTATTTTCTCCATCTGCCCAGGCTATGCCTGGCCCGACCAGCAGAGGGGGCTGTGCTCTGTCCTTGACTGAGGACCACTCCGTTCTGCCAGTTTGGGAACTCACCCTGCACATCTACAACGTTTGCGAACATATAGGTTGATTAATAAAAATGATAAAGTGCAGCAACCCCGAGGAACAAGCAGATTACAATTGAATTAAAAAAGACACGGTCATCTGAAAAGACATAACTGATTACAATCCAATCAAGTAAAAGTCCCTTGCAGAAGTCCATGCAATCTTTCTGCTTGGATGAAAGAATTACATTAGTACTCAATAAATTCCTGTAAAAATTACAGCAACCTGTCGTTTAATGGCTTCCTATATTGTAACGGGTTGGAAAGTCTTGATTGTAGTTGCTAAACAAAAGTTGGGGTGGAGATATTTCTTCGCAGGAAGTTGTACCTGCCAAGTTGACCCCTGCTCATTTGTCTTACGCAAACCACGTAGGGGAGGAAGGCTGAGTTGCATTCACTCTGGTCTGCGATCTCTGTCTCCAGAGTCCCTGTCCCCTGTCTGTCCCCTCAGGCTGCTCTCAGATAAGTCCCTGAGAGGGAGCTGCTGTGGACCCTGGAACCCAGCTCCTTTCTGGGGTCCTCACTGCAAGCAATGCTGTGCTTCCCATGAGGCTGAGGCCTCGCCCAACCAGGACATGTGAAATGCAGGAGGCTGAGTTCTGGCCAGCACGGCCAGGGCCCTGGCACCCCCAACACAGGCCAGAGACAAACAACCATGGCGCTGAGGGTTTGCATGGCAGCTGCTTATTTGTCACTGCTTCTTCCTGGTAATTTTTGATACTCTGGGCTTTCTCAGATCCTGTGTGACAGTTCTCCCCCTTTTACCCCCGGACATCTGGTAGGGTCAGAAACGCAATGTCGGGCAATCTTTGGGAGGGCAGGGCTTGCTCAGCAATAGACTATAAGTGGGAAAGGGTAAAAGGCTGTAGAAACCGAAGCCCTGGTAAGTGTGGGGCAGAACAAAAACAGGTGAGTGACACTGGGCAAGTCCCTTCACCTCTGCCTTGTCTACCTTCTTCATTTCTAATGAGGGACCTGAGTTTCATGGGACTGTGGCTTTCAGAATATGCCTTGCTAATGTTTTTTCTTTTTCTCTTTTGTACCAGAGATTGAACTCACCACCCACACTTGCCAGGCGAGTGCCACTGAGCTAAATCCCCAGCACTTTGCTAACTTTTTAAAAAAAGTTTTAACTGTACACATAATAAGTAATATATGAAAGCATTCTTTTTATAAAATTTTTAGACATTATTGATACTCTCAATCCAGAGCCTCCCCAGAAGTAAACACGTGTACGTACTGTAGATCTTTCAGAATTTTTTTTGTGCATTTATGTATGTCTGCATGTGGCCAAAGTCTGATTGTGAGCTGAACCGGAAGTGTTTAACCTGACATTTTCCTACCGTAACTAAAGACAATAGTGTCCTAGCAAGCAAGTTCAGGAAGTGAGTTTCAACTCCTATTCTGCTGAAAAGAATAGCCACTGGTCCGTTTAAAGAAAATTCAGTCCTTCAGTTTTAAGGGTCACTCATGAAACCACCACTTTATCCTGGGCCTCGGTGGGGATGTAAAACTCCAACAGGCAGAGAACGCTGACTTTCTCACGCGCTTCCATGGCCTGGGGGAAGGGGAGCTGCTTGCACCTGGATCTAGAAGCAAGTCCTGTGGACTCTGGATGTGAATGAACTCCTGGAAGGAGTGTGCCTGGTGCCCGCATCGTTCAAGATGCACCCCCATGCCGGGTGAGTGGGGAACACAAATCCCTGCTCCGAGCACTTACGCTGGGGCACGCATCCTCTCCCTGCTGCCCAACGAGGATGTAAAGCATGTCGTCCTTCTCCAGGTTGAAGATGCCCAGCACGGACACTCCATGGGACCGTATCATGGTGTTCTTTCCCCCTTTCCCGCCAGCAGCGCCATAGCACGAGATGCTGTAACGGACAAAGCACAGTGGGCCAGCAATGGTAAGAAGAGGATGCCTCCCGCCAATCCGGGGCTTCTGTGAGGCCAAACACATCACCGTGTCCACATCACTGTGTCTGAGGATTCGTGTCCACTGTCAGGAGCGCACGCTCAAGTTTAGTGAGGGACAGGGGGTCAGTTGCTTTAGTCATAGTGGAGGGAAGGTGAGGGGCTGGTAAGTTGTTTGAGAGAAAAAGAGGGAGAGGAACAGAGTGGAGAGAGAGACAGAGAGAGAGAAAGAGAGAGAGAGACAGAGAGAAAGAAAGAGAGAGAGAGAGAGAGAGAGAATTGGGGCTGGGTGTGGTGGTACATGTCTCTAACCCTAGCACTCAGGAGACTGAGGCAGGAGGATAGCAATCTGTTCAAGACCAGCCCAAAATACATAGTGAGACTCTGTTTCAAAAACAAATAAACAATAAAAAAAAAAAAAGTTGGGATGATGGTCTCCCAGACGCTTAGGATTTTCCCACAGTATTCCCACAGTGTCAAGGGACCCACGTGACCTTATGCGAACAACATAACCTCTCTGTTCAGCGGTACAGTGCAGACAATAGGGGACCCACCCCCCACTGGACACGTGCTGTGACGGTGAATGGAATCCAGACGCGTAAGAACTGTGGCCAACAGAAAACCGGCCCTCGGTGATACTCATTATCGTGGTATGAATGGTGGCAGTAGCAGTAATTGACTTGGTACAAGGCTTTACATTCTCCCCAGGGGGTCTAGGAACAAGGAGGTCCCACACGCCACGGCTGAGGAGAATGTGTTTGTGAGCACAGACTGTTTACTCCCTTCCCACCAGCAAGTCCTTCTGGAGCAATCTGTGCGCAGACAACAAACAGCCAATCATGACGAAAATAAAAACAGAGCAGGGGGACCAGGGAATATTATCTGCTGCTTCTTAGATTGTTGAGACGAAGTCAAGCGCAGATGGAGGGGAGAGGAGAGAATTCTATTTGCCAGCCATGTCAGAAGAGCAGCATGTCTTGAAGGCAGTCAGCATACCAGCTAGCAAATGCTAACAAATGCCTCCCCAGAGAGCAGCTGCCAGCGAAAGGGACTTGGGGGATGTTTATGTCCCCATGGATCAGATCCCCTTTCTGAAAAACTAGGAAGAGAGACAGAAGACGGTTTTGCCCGTCTGCATACACACTGGCTTTTCCACCCGCATTCTGGGAAATGCCCCACTTTCTGAGCAAGGCAGGGTGGGCTCTGGAAGCTCTCCCAGGGCAGAATGCAGGCCCTCTGCGGAGGCAAGCCTGGGACCGGCTGCTTGCCAATACCAGGCAAGGTCCTAAGTTCACCAGGGAATGCAGACATAGACGCTTGCACCCAAGGTCCTTGGGGGGACTCAGGCTCCAGCAGGAGCTTATTAGGTGTCAGGCAGGGCATCAGGCTGGGTGGACAAGAGGAGGACTGAGATAGGATCCAGGCCCTTGAAGGGTTTAGGAAGAAACTGGGCAACTGGTCACAGTTATGCAAAGAGAAATCTTACCACCCTGGTGACTAAGTGGAGGGGTTTTCTAGGGCTCTAAGATTGGAGTAGACCATTTCCTACCACTGAATCCCCTCAGGGACCAGCCTTTTCCCTAACAAGAGAAGTGTCTCATGAGTCTTCTTTTCCAAACTCATGTGGTGGTCAGTATCAGAAAGGGATCCTGGCAGGGAAGCTGGAGGACACGGAACATTCCTGTGGGAGGTATGGGTCCTCAGATGCTCATGGCCAGAGGGTGCTGGGAGCCTCACCTGTGGGGTTGGGGTGGGGCTGGAGGACTGAGGCTGGTCTTGTGGTAGGGTCATCAGATGGGCAGGACTCTCAGACAAACAGAACGGGACAGAAGGTGGGAATCAGGGCTCCAGTGACTGGAAGTGAGGAGGCCAGAGCCTCTGGGATTTCTGACTGCAGCAGGCAGAGGAGTGGGAAGATGTGGTTGTAGGTTTAGGGAGGGGAGTGGGGGCCAGTAACAGCTTTCCCCATGTGCCCCACATCAGACACGCTCACATGCATGTAGCATCCCCCGCAAACACGTATGCATGGTAGATGTTATTAATTTCACTTCATGGATGAAAAATCTGCGGCTCAGGGAGATTAAGTGCCTCAATCTGAATCCACACAGCCGATGGTAGACTCTGGTCCAGATCCACACATCCCCTGTCCTGTCTGCACTTAGAGGCTTCTACAGATGTTCAGAGGGGGGCCTGAGAAGACCCTGATTCATCCTGATTTCCTCAGAGCCTGGGTCGAGAACTCGCTCCTGATCCATTTGGAAATGGGCAAGGTGATAAATGAAGAAAAGGAAAACTTATAGTGCAAGGAAAGAGGAAGTAGAATTATTCAACTCAGACAAGAGAACCCCAAGCAAAGGACAGTGGCAGTGGTGGCAGTGTGGCTTCCAGAGCCTGGGCAATCTTGGGACAGAAATGCACAAGAGCCTCACGTCTGTCCTCCCTAACTGTAACTCCAGGTTTCTGGGGCTTGATCAGGCTGCACGAAAAATATCACTTCAACCTGAAGGTGTGGTTTGCTTGGAAAACTTCTGCTTGAGTCCTTGCCTGCCCGCTCCTGCTTATGGCTGAGAGGTAAGCTTTATCCTGCTCATTCCTTTCTGCATCATTTGCACAGTCATTTGCATAAATCTGCATTCATTATGAATCATTCTGAACTCTTTCACATGTTTAAATTTAGCCAAATTATTATATTGTGGAAGTTATTTGTGCCTGACTTTTTCCTAAGTCTTCTTTCCCTATATTTTTCCCAATCTTCAACCAGACCTGGATGCCAGCTCGCTTTCTGCTTTGATCCAGTTCTAGGCAATGCGATGGGGTAGGAAGAGCTCTGAGCTTGCAGCCAGTGCCAGCCTAGTCCTGCTGTGCTGGCCATGTGATCTGAGGCTGCTTGGCCAACCTCTCAGAGCCTCAACGTCCACCACTAAGGAAGAAAGTGAGGAAGAGGACCCTTGTCCCATGTCTGGGGACGAACAGTGGGTTTGGAGAGGTGGTAACCGATGCAGAGCTTTCTGTGTCCAGCTTGGCAACTTGGCGTCAGTGTCTGGAGTTTATTTTCCTGCATGGTGGCCTTTGCCTCACATTTCCACTCTGCACTAGGGGCCACTTACAGCCCTGGGGAGGAGGCAGCTGCCTGCCTGGCCTAATTATTGGGGTCCTGGGAAAGAGTAGCTCTTGCATCAGCCCCTGAGGCCTGAAATCCCCCATCAGAGCGTCCCCCTTCTGGAATTTTCTAGATACACCCAATGGAAAAAGCAAGGGCTCGAATGCAGACAGACCTGGTACCAATCCAAGCTCTGCCTCCAGGTACTGACCACACACCTGGTGACCCAAGGGCCAGCGCCTCCTGAAATTTTGTGCCTGATGCCTTGCTTACTTCCCTGGGGTCTGGCCCTGCCACTCCCTCTCACTCGCTCTGTGAAACCAGGTAGGTTCTTTACACTCTCTGAGCCTCAGTTTCCCTGTATATTAGGAGACCATAAGACTACCTGCCGGGAAAGATAGTTATGAGAGGTAAGTGGGATAATGTCATCAGAGACCTAGGTCAGTAGCTAGAGGGCAGCTGCCGTTAGGAGGTGCTCCTGCCAGGGGAGCCTGTCCACTCTCTTCTTGGGGGTGGCTTCTGGGAGCTCCGGGGTGGTGGGGAGGAGAGCAGGGCAGGAGGCAGACCAGTGGGATCAGGCCCCCTCTATGCACAGCCAGCCTTAGCGCTTCCGGAGACCCTGTACCTGGCGGCTCACATCACACGACTTGCACCAGAGCGAGAAGCAGAGTCAGCCTCTGAAGGTTGCTCCTCAATCTTTGTAAACAATTTATTTTTGATGGTTGACAAATGACAAGAAATTAATATACCTGCCACTCAAGAGGGGAAAATGACTCATAGTGATTCCAATTTACTGGAAATTACAAGACGCTGCTCTCAACGAGTTGATGCTGTGATTTTTTTCCCCCTTGTCTACATCCATGTCTCCTGGTCAGAATGGATGTTTATTGGGTTTGTTTTGTATTATTGACTGTGAGCTATTGTCACCTGATGTAATTGAGTTGTGAATCTTTTTTAAATAAAGAATTAGCATCAAATCAAAGTGGCTGCCTGCTGGATCCTGCAAGTTCAGCCCAGCTGGGGTGCAGCGTGTGGGCTGTGTCTGTGCCCACCTGCGGGTGGGCAGGTAGAGGGAAAGAGGGACCCCACTCAGAGAAGCAGGAAGCACCCTAGTTTTCTCCTGTTGCACCCTCTTGACATGTGGGAGACTGGCACCCAGCTCTGAGTTCTGTCTCTAACCCCAGTAGGTCCCTTGGGCGGGTCCCTTCCTCATCTGGGCCAGGGGGATGGTCAGGTCAGGCCTGCCCGTCCTACGGGGTTACTGTGAGGACTTATGAGGGACATGTGAGTGTGTCCAGGGTTTGGCTGGCAGGAAATTGCCAATCAGACATACAGTCTGACTGTCCAAGTGGGTCACATGAACTGTAAGATGACACCCCTGGGGGTCAATGCTGAAGGGGCAGTGGAGGTACCTGCTTCGGGTAGAGCTGCCCTGCTCTATTCCTGACACGTCCATGGGTGAGGTTTGCTGTCCACTTCTGTCCTCAGCACCTGGCTGCCTGTGCAGCCCTCTGCGCCCAGGAAAGCTGGCTTGGATCACACGGGCCTCCCTCTTCAAAGCCTCCCGCAGCAAATGGGGCTGCTGGAGAGAAGGGAAGGCGACCCTCGAAGTTCCATGTGTGCCCGGGGCACAAGTGGGACTCAGATTCCGTTGTGCTTGCAGCATATTGATCTTTGCTGAGTCCCCCTGCCACTCCACCTTCGCCTGTTCTGTGCCCCTTCTAGAGAAGGCGAACTGTACTGTTACTTTGGCAATTCGTTATGCCTTGTGACGTCTCTTCTACTATCATCTAGAACTTTATTGGCATTTTGTAGCACTATTGAACTTTCCTACCCTGTGGTCTTCCCAGAGGCTGTGAGACTCTGGACTGTCAGTCCTCCCTTGAAGTTCTGCAGTACCTGCTCAGTGTCTTGAAGTTAGTAGGAGCCCCCTGGCTCAGTGCCCAGCACACACTGGGGGCTCTATAGATCAGTGCCCAGTGCGTAGTAGAAGCGCATGGTTCAGTGCCTGGCACACAGTGGGGCTCTATGACTGTTTGTGAATTGGGCTGCATTACAATGCTATCTAGCTGCACGCATGGCCCCTGGGGCCAGCTGAGGAAAACACCAGCTGTGGTCCAGGTCAGTGACTCTGGCTGGGATAGGAGGCCTCTTGCCCCCTACATCTGTGAGAAGTGGCATCCGGAGCTGTGGGCTGTGCTTGCACAGGGATTTATATGTGATCTGGTAGTGGGAGGATGAGGTGCTGGGAAAGATGGTGAACTGAAGAAAAAGAGGAACAAAAGAGAGGGCTGGAGGGAGAGAGGGGTGGAGAAGGGGAGAGGGCGGGAAGAGTGAGAGGTGGCAGGGGACACAGGCTGAGGGCTTGACTGCCTCCCCTGAGGGCCTCACATGGGCGCTCTCTCCCTAAGTCCCCCCATGGCCCTCAGAGCTGGGCTGTCATTGTCCTCCATTTTACCATGAGACCAAACAAATCCCATGTCGACCTCCCGTCCTCCTCCACTGCGCCTACTCCTGTGTGCACCCTGAACACCGTCATCCCACAGGGTCTAAAAGTCCTGCCAACCCGCTGTCCCTCTTCCTGTCACCTGCCCTGGCTTTTCCTTCTTGGTCAAGCCCCTTAAGCGATTAGCTGCCACCCACCCACTGTCCTTGCTTCCTCACGCCAGAAAGCCCAGCTGTTGACCTGGGCGCTGCTCTCCCCGCATCTGCCTCTCCTCAAATCCTACCGCCCTTGCCATCCCTACCGTCTTGCTCTGCCCCTCTTCTCCAGCCTCATGTCCCTGCCCTGTCTCCCCTTCCTGACCTTTGCCAGACATGAGGCCCTGCCTCCCACCTGCCCTGCCTGCCTGCAGGCTCCTCGGTCCGCTTCCTCCTTCCTTCCGGCACCAGAGGGAGCTCAAGGCTTTCACGAGATGAGGCGCCCCTGGAGGTGGCCTCCAGCCTGCCCGTCATAGCCCCAAAGGCGCTTTCCTACTGACTTCCGCTGCAGCTGGGCACTGGCTGCTGTGCCCTTCCACCCTCCTGCCTCCGGCTGGCCGGCAGCTCTGAAGAAGAGTCATCAGGCTGGCCTTGGGGTTTCTGTCTCCAGGAAGCTGTCCTCGAACCTGGCTGGGTCAGTAGTGCTGAACCTATGCCCCAAGCATTGCTATGTTTTCTTTAAGACAAAAGATATTAATGTAAGTTGCTTTTCTTCACATTAAAACCTCAGTATTCAGGTTTCATTGTCGCGATGGCACTTAGGATAAGTGGGTTTGGGGTTGCGGTTTGGTAGTCATGCTCTAAGAGGTTCGCCATTCCTGGGTGAACCACTTTCCCTGGCCTTCCATGCAATGCTCGTGTAAACACCCACGGCACCTCTTTCTCCTGACACAGAAGCGCTTGCTCCGTGGTCCTTGCCCTCACTGGCTGCAGCTTCTCCCGGGCAGGGACTGGGTTTACTTTCGGACACTTGTGTCATGCACAGTATTCCGACGTGTGCTTACCATGGGACCCCGAGACTTGTAAAGCAGGACCTGTGAGAGATGGAGAGGCCACGAGACCCCCTTACTGTTGACAGAGGAGAGACAGATCCGGGAAAGGAAAGGAAGTCGGGGAAGAGAGGAGGCCTGAAGCCTACCCTCCTCTCCTTCCTGGGTGCTTACAGCCCCCCTCCCCTCCTCCCAGGCCTCTTCCTTGTGGACGTGGACGGAGGCAGGGGTATACAGGGAGGGGGAGGGCCCAGAATAAATTAGCAATTAAAAGTGGGGATGCTTTCACCTAATATATCCTGGGGACACCCCAGGCCTGGGCCCCCACCCCGTCTTGCATGTAGTCACATTTGCGGGTGAGCATGCTCCTTTGCCTTCAGCTCCCTGACCAGTAGAGCAGCCATCATGGTTCTGCACCCCACTCCGCAGTAGTCAGACAGTACTAGCTGAGCACCGCACTTCCTCAGTGGATGGATTCCACAGACGGGCTCTCCTTTTCTGCTTCCAAGGACCCTTTTCTCATGTCCTGTTCTTTGCTCACTGCGTGAGTCACACTTACTAAGGAACAATAATTACCAAGGCGAAAAAGTCCTCCTGAGAAAAGCACTGATACTTCAGTGTGGATAATCTGACTTGGGGATGTTTTGATATGGTCTAAAAAGCAAATTATTAACTATGTGATTACTGTTATTGTGACCAGTAGATACTGTCATCAAAGTTCTGAGTGTCATCCAGGGTCAAGAATGAGGTAAGGGTCAGAAATATCTGTTTGATCCAATCATTGGCTAAGATACAAGTATTCAACACAACAATAAAATTTCAAACCCAGTGGTTTTTTGTTTTGATTGGTGCTATCTTAAACCAGATTACAATGTCTCCTTTTCTAATTGGAACACTTCAAAATATACTGGTTCAACAGAAAAATGGGTCCTGTGTATAATCACCAGACACTGCTGGCAGCAACAAGATAGTCTCAACCTTTCAGAGAGAAAGGAAACCATTTTCTAATTTTAGCTAGGATTTTATCCACGCAGTGGCACTTCATGCAGATCTTAAACCTGACTAGACTTCCATATAGCTGTGATTAATAATAAATGGGAATTTAATTAATTATTATTTAGTAAGTGCATTTCCTCTGGCAGGCTCAATCTTTCAAAAGCCAGGGACCATCTGAAGAAGTCAGAATGAAGTCATCAGACACAGAAGAATAGCCCATGGGATCGGTCGATTCCTGAAAATGCTGGGTGTCTGCTGCCTGCTACCATCGACGCTCCAGCTGGGTACTCCGTCCACAGCCGGCAAGCTCCTGCTACATGTGGGCATTATGTCAGGCATCACAGCCAGCCAGGCAGGTGTTGGCTTCCCCATGTCTCTCATACATAGGGGAACAGAGTCTCAAGAGATTGAATAACCTGTGCAAGGTTGACTGGCCGTGATTCACACTGTCTTGGGGAGTGCACCCCAAGAGTACCCATGGGAGGCTGTGTGTGAAAGGCAGCATGGGGGTTTTGGTCAATACAGCTTTGGAATTAGCCTGGGAAAGGAGGGCACAATGAGCATTTTTGGAGGATAACTGTTGGGGTCTCTGGCTATCTCACAGCTGCTCTGCTATCGCCTTCATGTTGAGTTTTGCCCACGGGGTGTACTGGGCCTCCCCTCATTGGGTCTCATTTCCAGAAGCTTCTTAGAGTGGTTGTGATGGCTCTGAGAGTCACTCGCTTTTTTGTGTCTCTTGCCCTCTCTGAGCCTTTCAGAGTCCAGATATGGGCCTTAGTGCAAACAGTAGACTCTAACCCAGGGCACCGTGTGTTTAAACCCCAGCTCTGGTCACTGAGCGTGCAGCCTGGTATCTGTGGCTCCAGACCTCTGACCCTAGATGCCTCATATGAGAAAAGGGGAAATCTACCATCAGTGACAATGCCACTATCTCACTATTCAACGCTGGAGAAATATGGGGTCCTCACCAGCTTTCAAAGCTTTCTTCCCAGGAATCCCTTCTTGCCTATTTGGGAATGCATGGGGGTTCTACTCGGAAGGAAGGGGAGGTCTGGCTTGCTCAGTATGGGGAGCCTGGGGTAGCTGAGTGTGTTTAGAACACTTATTGATGAGAGGTGACTTGGAGCAGCCAACCAGATGGCAGCTAAACCTTGTGATTGCATTTCGGCCCAGAATGTCACTTACAAAGCACTTACGGCTCTGCTGGGAAACACATTTACCCTAGGGATGGGGTCATCACGGGACAGGACATGGTAAGCTGGAGAGAGAAAACAGGGCAACCTGAGATGCCCCTTTCCTTGGAGGGGACTGCAGGAAGGGAGGGAGAGCCCACAACCACTGCATCCCTGGGGAACTGGCGCCAACACAGCATGAAAGACAGCCCGCTGTGTGCTGCTGGATGGTGGGGTGGCATCGGGCCATGCCCTCGAGGTCCGAACCTGAGGGTTGTCGCTAAGTTTGTGACTGCCGGGAGCCTCCTGACTGGCCTGTTTCCTCACTGCTAGAATGCAGATTGCTGCACTGGTTTTGTCTGAGCCACAGAGTCTGCGGGAGGACTTGACAAGCTTCTCTAAGTCTGGGGTCTGAGGGAGCTTAGTGATTCTCAAAGGCTGCATCGATGTCAACTGGGCATTGGTGGCAATTCATATTCTGGCTGGGAGTATAGCTCAGTGGTAGAGCACTTTCCTACCATGCAAAAGGCCCTGGGTTCCGTCTCCAGCATCACACACACACACACACACACACACACACACACACACACACACAGCTTCAGAACACAATCAGTCACTTCAATTCTGAGTTTTAACCAGTCCTCATTAGCTTTGCTCAGTGCTATGGCCTCAAAGTGGCACCAGGAGTCATTCCCCTTCCTGCCTGACACTGCCCTGGTGGGAAACTTGCAGGGCTGGGTTGAGCTGAGGCCAACAGTAGAAAACGCCTGTGTGTGGTCAGTGATGGCCCAGAAAAGGAAGCTCAAGGATAAGACTGTCAGTGCTCATGTGGACTGCAGTTTTGCTTTCCAAATATTTTAACGTGCATTTTCTTATCTGAATAGCATTAAGTAGCATTCAAAGAAGAGTCCATCATAGTCATACTTATTAGTAATAATCGTGAAGCTAGCTCCTGTGCACGTATCATCTCCACAGTCTCTGAGCTCCTCAAGGACAAGGGACCTATCTTCCTCTGCCCCCATACGCCATCTCCAGTCCTTACACCCCTTTATGGGCCAGGGCTTGTGACCCCTGAGCCTCCGTGTGCTCGGTCCCCCTGGTGCATGCATCCGGTCCTTCTCAAGAGAGTGGGCCCGCCCCTCAGCCTCGCATTCTCATACGCACCTGTAGGTGTCGGTGGCCGGTACTTTCCAGATCTGGACGCCCTTCAGGGGCCCTTCGCTCCCCACCGTCACGCTCAGGTTGGAGTTCTGGTAGGCGTTGTTGCACTGGGTCTGAGTGGGGCCGTGGGGCCCGCTCGCCCCGCACGTGGTGAATAGCCAGTGAACTGTGGCACAAAAGGAGAGGTAGTCACTCACTCAGCCTGGCCCTTTCTCCTCCAGAGGCCGCCCTGGGCTGTCCAGTGCAGTACTGGCCAACCTCCGTGATTACCTGTGCTACTGTGACTGCATCTAGCCCACTCCCAGAGTACTGGCATGGCACATGGGAACCTTTCAACTTGGAGGAGATGAGCAGAGTAAATAAAGCCGAGTATCAGTCTCCTGGCTCCACCACTGACCGAAGGACTCAGGGCGGGTGGGAGCAGAAGGCCTGGCACTTCCTGGGCGTGGCTTTGCCTATTGGACACAGGATAACAAGCCCTCAACCAGGCAGGACTCGGTCTCACTCCAATCGGCTTAGGATGAGAAATGTAACCACAGTAGCTTTTAGGTTGCCGATGCAAGACAGAGTATCACACACAGAAAAACAGGTCAACTTTACCACATTTTCTCTTTTTCCCAGGCCCAAGTCCACAGCATGCTGCATCCTGTCCTCTCGCAAAGTGGCTCCCCGTGGCCTCATGGGAGCACTGACGGGAGCGCTGAGCACAAACTCCCTCCCCGCCAACCTACACTTTCACACTGTCTGTCTTTGAGCCAGTCCAGCCTTGGGGAACGGTTGTATCTCTCGTTACCTAAAATTCTAATATTTTTTACGACTTACACAAAGTTTAAAAAGTCTAGTGTTGATAAATCACTTTTACTTAAAATAAAAAAAATCTCATTATCAAGTTGCCAAAAATGATTTCTCTTTAAAGACAGATTTAGTTAAATTCTACTCACAAAAATTAAGGGAAAATTAATTTCAATGATGTAGCTTTGTTCAGTGAAACATTAAAGTGAGTATTTCTAGAAGACTTCAGACTAATTCAATGATGAAAGTGTAAGAGGTTAATTTGGGTTGCCAATTATAAATAATCAGAGTGAGGGCTGGGGATTTAGCTCAGAGGCATAAGTGCTAGGTCATGAGTTCGATCTCCAGTATTAAAAACAAAAATCACAGTGAGAGTCCATTGGGCAAGATTGATAATCTGAAAACTGGGCCATCTCTGGTGAGCTTTTATAACACAGTCCTGGCCCTGAGGTCAGGAAAACAAAGTTCTAGTGGGGTTTACACTGAGTGCTCGTGCTTTCTTTCTTCTTTTTTTTAAAAATGAAGATGTTGCTTTCTATGTAATTTCTGAAGGTCATATCAAGGGCTAGGAGGTAGTGAGCCCATTTACATTTGGTATGAATGGCAGAGGGGTTACCTTTCTAATCTATTTGCATTGAGTTCCTGTTAACGGAAAGGACTAAATCTTCACAGAAGATATTTTTGTAGAGCTTGTTTAGCCCGTTGCCCAAACTGTAGCTGTGAGCTGTGCTAGAGGCATGAAGTGGAAAGACTTTGAAATCATGGACAACACCTGGATTTGGGGGCAGCTTCATCAGCGACAGATTGTGAGACCTTGGTCTCATTCCCTTGTCTAAAAAGAGGGCTGGATTAGCATGCTAAAAGAAGCAATGGGGTATGCAACATCATGGTAACGTCCGAAACTCTAAAAATGCGACTTCTTTCAGTGGCTCCTGTCTACACTAAGGCTGGTGTTGTCCCTAATCACATAAAATGCGGTAGGGAGTTTCTGTGACTATGAACTTGGGAACACAAATTCAGTAAGTTTGCGGATAAAGATGGAGGTAAAGAGGGAAGGAAACCTACTCCCCTCACTGTCTCCCAGCCTAAAGTTTGTTCTGCAGACCCAGTTTGTGCCTATAGGAAGCATCTGGGTATGGAAGAGTTTCATAAAACTGAGGGGAGAAACATGGAGGTTCACGTAATAGGATCCTGGACATAAAGGAATACCTGGTGTGCTAGGAGAGTGCTAGGAGAGAGAACTAAAGGCTTGGCACCTTAACTCAGCATGTTACCTTCAGTGGAGCCACCTCGGGCTAACTGACATGGTTCTGAAGGTTCTGAGATGTCCCCAGCGATGCTGGGATTCTCCTTTTTGGCTAGATGGAACATCTGGTGGGTAGGAAGTGGGGCATGGGTTTTGTATTTAGACGGGCTGAATTTTCTCATACAGATTTGCCTCCAACTAGCTGTAAGATCTGGGTAGTATTACATTACCTCTCTAGGCCTCAATTTTCTAATCTGAATAAATGGAGACTGCTCATCTAGTACTTAAACTTTCTGTATTATGACCTAAGTAAAGTGCTTAGCACAACCGTCAGCATTCAAAATACCTAATGGATACAGTTTAGCAAGTGTGTTATTTCTTGTTCAATTTCTCACTAGGAAGCAGATGCCCAGCCTCAAGATTTATACCCCCTTTCTATAAAGGAGGTTCTCCAGGGCCATTTCTTAATAAAGGGACCAGTATTTTCCCAATTCAGTGGATGTGTATTAATCTCAGGTGGTTTCCATACAAAATTTTGTTTTTATTTTCAACAATTTCTGGTGGAAAGGTACAGTATGGAAACCCTTTTTCAAGTGGATTCCATGGGAATAGAGGCTTTGCCATGCCAGGCCACACTCATGATTCATCCAGCCAGATTTCTGCTGCTTCCAGCAGTCTTTGAGGCCCAGAGGTGTTCCCTGCTCTTGCAGGTGGCTCTGACCCTCATAAATCCGCCCTACTTTGTTTGGAATCAATTTATGTTTCCTGCCAGCATCCCCTCTTGGGGGGTATGGAGTTTTTGAGTTTATTGCTCATCGTGTAAGGGCTACCCTGCTTCTCACGTGGGTGCGCTTGTCTTGTTCGAGCTTCGTCCCGTTGGTTCCCTTTGTGAATTCTGTCCAGACTCTCATGGAGATCAGAGGATGCTGCAGCATGATGAGACCTTGGAGATCACCTAATTAGTGATTCCCAAACTACCCGAGGATCTTTAAAACACAGATTCCAGGGCTCTGGGGATTGCGATTCAGTAGATATTAGGTAGGAATGGGATTCAGTCATTGTGCAGTACTACGAAAAACCTTCCCAAGAGAATCCAGTACTCACTTGGATTTGTATACTATCTTGCTTTTCTCATTGTCCAAATGAAGAAAGAGCATTCAAGAGAGAGGAAGTGACTTTTCTACAAATAACAGCAATAGAGAAGAAACCAGAAGTAAGAATCAGTCCTTCGCTATGGGTCTTTTGGATGGTGATCAAGCCCTTTCCAGTTTTCTGACTTGAAGACATCTGATCTTTTCACAATATCCCTGTATAAATATAGATTCCCTGTGTCCTTCTCAGAATCCTTTTTATTTTATTTTATTTTATTTTTAAATTTTATTTTATATTTTATTCTTTTGGTACCGGGGATCAAACTCAGGACCTCCCACTTGCCAAGCAGGCATTTGTGCCACTGAGCTAAACCCCCAGCCCTCAGAATCTTTTTTTAATATTAGAATCTGCTTTTTGAGATGGGTCCATTAGAACTGTGATTTCTGTGATTTTGTTTCAGGGAACCATTTTTAGTTTGCTTTATATCCAGCTTCCCTCTGAAGGTGTTTGCTTGGAACAGGCTCTGATAATTTCTAGGCTTTGTCCAAGGGTGAGGTATTGTTTTGGGCCTGATGATATTAATTACTGTTGGCTTGCGAGTGCTGCAGAGGAAAAGGGGCCCTAGCAACAGAAAGGACCTGGCAGGTGTAGCACTTGGGGCTGGCAGGCATGAGATCAGTTCTAAGCTAGGGTAGGTTAGAACCATGAGGAATTAGGCAGAGGTTTGCTCATTTCCAAAAGGGTCACCAGAATTGAAGACCTGGACACAACCTTGTAAATTAAACCAGGCAGACCCAGAACCCAAGAGGCAAAGGAATCAGCAACTGTGCTCCGGGGAGCAGAAGTCAAGGTTTGCTTTGTTTCCTGATTTGTTCTGTCCTTCTTCCTGGCTGTGTGTGGGTGGGGTGGTAGAGGGCTGCTGTATACCTTTACTTCACTCGCGAATGGAACAAAAACCTCTCAATATTTACTGTGCACTTAATGTGGGTCAGGCCCTGGACTTTCATACATATATTAAATGTCTTTAAACTTGCTGAAACTGTGTAGTGCTAAAGGTAGAGTTATAGCATTTCCTTTAAAGACCAGAAGTTCAAGAGAGAAGCCGAGTGCCCGGCCACGGCATCCAAAGTGAGTGCTAATTAAACGTACATCTTCTGGCAAGCCAAGCTCATGGCTTAAAAAGGTGCTAGTAGGGTCACCAGGACATCACCATGGAGCTTTTCTGAGCGTTGTTTCCTCCTTTTCAGTCTCTGAGTCCCCGGGGGGCTCAATTCAAGCCAGGACAAACCAAACCAAGGTTGCTCGGGTCAAGGGAGTAGCAGACCACTTGGAAGAGTCTGGGCGAGAGACTGGGGTTGAGGGAGTCTCAGTCCTAGAAAGTCCCACAGTGGCCTTGGCAGTGGCAGAGCCCAGTGAAGAGTGGGCTTGGGGAACCAGGGTCACGGGAACCAGCTGAGGAAAGCGGGAGTTCAGGATCAGGGATGTAGTTCCAAGAGAGGCCACGGGGAGGCAGGCAGGGGAAAGGGAAACTGGGTATCTGCCATGTTTACAAGGTCAGGTGTGGGGGACCTGGGCAGGAGTGAACCATCAAACCGAATGATTAAACTGCTGGACAAAAGCACATAGGCCCTACGAGGCGTGAGTGATTAAAATGTGGGGCAAAAGTATGTAAATGATTCAAGTGCAAGGCAGAAGGCACTCAGCCTCTGTGAGAAATGAATATTAAACTGTGGCAAAAGCACACGGGCTGTGCAGGAATCCAACGGTAGAACAATAAGAAATTTAGGTTAAATAAATTGTGTTGTGTCTGACCAACTGTCCTTTCCTAGTCCCCAAGAAAAACTGCTTAGCTTTGAGACAGCTGCTGGCCCAAACTGACTTTTCTGCTCCCTCCCCTCTTACAATAATATTCTAAATAAAAGCCAGAGCATTCTTAGCATCAGGGCTTTTTCTCTCCCAGAGACTCTCTAATGGCTGGGCGATCTCAGTTGAGAAATAGCCCCTCTGGGCTGCTCTGTGACTGAACTGGGTCTGCTCTTCAGGTAATCTTTCTCATACTCTTGTGAAGTCCACAGTCGCTCACTGTGGCAATTTGTTTTCTGTGTGAGGAAAAATAAGCTGCAGCAGCAAATCAGCACAGAGGAGCAACCTCCCAACCCGGAAGAGGAAGTCATTGATGTACAACTCTTCCTTCCGGTGAGGGAACTTAAGCAGCCATGGAGCAGCCTGGGATGCCTGCGGTGAGGTCAATGGCTAGGCCCATCAGTCCAGAGGTCTTTAGCTGTCTGATTGCTAAGTGAGTGCAGACAGTTCGTTTGTTTCTCCCTTTGCTCTTTTACTTCATTTCTCCTGCTTTGTCCACAATACAGATTGAACTTTAAGGAGGATAATCAATGTAAACAACATTTACAATGTCTCTTTAAAAAATCTGACTGCGGGTAAAAAAAGAGAACACAACAAAATGAAAAATAAGGAAAAAAAGAAAACAAAAAAAGGAGGAAAAAAACCCAACCAAAAAACAAACAAACAACAACAAAAATCAAAGGGCTAAAGACAACAAAAGTCAAGCCAGTAAAGTATGCTAAACTGGGATAAATCCAAGAACGAAATAGAAACTCCTATCAGTATCGTTACGAAAACTGAAAGTCCTGGCCTAAATATCTGAGAGTGCGATGTGATGAAATAGAACTGTAATATGTGTTCTGCATAACTATTTGTATGTTGTATTATCTGCAAATCTGTTTTATTATTTTTTTATTTAGAGAAAAAAGCAAAACAGAAAAAAGAAATAATACAGAATTTTAAAAAAAACAGTAAGAAATCACTAGCTGATGAATTATCTATTGTTATCTTAGAAGTAGTTGCTCAAGTCACAAAGCATAAAAAGTGGACAATGACAGTACAAACCATTCTGTTTGATGTACTAACAAAAATATAGTAGTATGGTTTTCTGTTTTGCACACTTATACATACAGTTATATCCTTTAGAGTACTTTCTTTCCCTTTCATTATCACAATATTTTTAATAACTATTTAAGGTCCTTGCAGTTGCTTCATTAAATGTTGTTAAGCTCATGTAAATTTTAATTTTTCTTTTACTTTTACCCTTTAAAGAGGATGAGCCAAAATAAAACTCATTAGGGAACAAAAATTAATAGACTTAAAGGGCACCTACAAATAAAAGATAGAAAGTTTGGTAATAGAAAAGTTATATGAGTTTTAGTTTAATGTATATGTTTCTTTCCATGTGTGTTAACTTTCAGATATACATTATCCTCCAACAAGTTCTACTTAAGATAAATCAACACTTACGATATTAACCAAGATGCCTTTTGGTTTATATAGCGTAACAATGGGCTAATTTAAATTAGTTGATTTAAGTTAAGTAGAAATGCCCTTAAAGTTGATGACATGTGTCTTTTTGGGTTGTTAGCCAATAAAATGATAATCAAGATTTGTTTTACAAATACAATGCCTATTGTTGTCTCTATACAATAATGTTAAGTTTTTTCATTGTTATTCAAGAGATAAACATAAAAATCAGATATAATACAGGGACAAACTCATGAATTAAAAATAAAAGCTCACAGCTTCTCAACTCCAGTATGCCTATCAGTGCTGCTCTTACAAAAATGTAAATCAAGGCTTCACTGTCACTGCCTCTAGAGACCCATTTGTGTCTAAACAAATACATTCATGTCTTTCACAATCTGGGGCTCGCTAGGAAAATTCTATCCCTGCATGTACTGGGTCCTATGAGAGGGAGAGACATGTCCCACCCAATTTTTTTGAGTGGTCTGCTCTGCCTAGATATTCCATCCATACAGAAGCTATAGAATTGTCATTTTAAGAACAGCAAAAGAGACACAGGAAAAAATAAAACAGACATGGTGACTAAACAATCTGATGGATGAGCCAAAATTAAAGATTAATCTACAGGTACGGTCTCTTGATGGTCAAGGCATCTTTCAACTAGCACATAAAAATGCCAGTGCTGATTGTCAAAGAGTCCTAACACCCCTTAAAAAGTTAAATATTGCTGAAATGATCAAGGCTTGCCAAAACATGGGAACCAAGCTTCATAAGGCACAGGTGCCGCTGTTTTAAAATCTCAAAAAAGTTGTAATTATGGCAAGAAGAGATATCTTCAAAACGATTGTAAAAATAAACAGGGTAAAAAGATCAAACCAAAACAAAAATGTCTAAAATGTAATAAAGGCTACCACGGGGCCAATCAGTGCTGCTCCAGATTTGATACTGAGGGGACCCCTATTTCCAAAAACAGAAAGGAACAATTCCCTGTGCTCCAATAAAAACAGAGAGTCAATCATAAAATGTTCACCCTGCAGTGTGAGAGCTGACCCAGAGTCACAATAGGAACCTACTGTTACAAATCCTAGTGAGTTCCTACTTTAATTCTGGCTTCCAAGTTGGTGTTTTTGTTTAATTAATATGTTTAAAACATTTGTTATATATTATAAATTCTTAAATTACAATTACAGGGTTAACTTGCTCTTTGCTTTCTGCTGGTGGTGTGAATACTGATTCAAGGTTGTTTAGAAGTCTGCTGGCAGCTAGTCATGTTTAAAAATGTAACAATCTGAGACAAAAGGGAGAAATAAGGCAGAGAAGGACACCTTAAAATACAAGTGGTTGCAGCCAAGTTTGTTATGAAAAGTTTATACTAAGTAGGGATATATATCTATATATCTATATATCTATATGTCTATATATCTATATCTATATCATCTATATCTATATCTATATCTATATCTGGTATACTTTTCATGTGAGAATATTTAATATGATAAAAGTTTTGCCCTGAAAGAAAGAGAAAGAGAGACATAATGGCAAAAATAAAAAGTACTGTATGTCAAGGAAAAATTTGTGGATGAAGCAATTTATAGAAAGAAAAATGTAGGTTTGCCTATCGTTTGCTGGAATCCAGACTTTCCTTTTGAAAGCTTTGTGCTGCTCAAAGATTAAGCCCCTGGCTCTATCAGTTACTCCTTCCCAGGTCTCAGCCCTCTTCTCTGCTTGACAAAGGCTGTAATTCTCATTTCTAAAAATTAATACTAAACATGAGTTTTTCTGCATGACTAGCAGAGGCAGCTAGACGGATCAATGATGAAAAATAAGATAAAGCTGCCTCCTGGAACAGTTCCAGCTTAATTTGTGACACTCATTATTGCTAGTTTCATTGTATAATAAAATATTAAATATTGTTCCCAAATGCACAGGTCTTCAAAGATACAAATACTTTTTTTTTTAGAGTTTATGCTTAAATGACTGTTATATGTATGCTATGTATTTATTGTATACTTAAAAATACTCAAATACTGTACGGTCCAAACAATGTTACAAAAAACACATCTATGGACAGATGCATTCTTCTCATCTTTCATATTGAAAGAGGACAAGTTTGGGTAAAAGTTTCCTCATAGCATTTAATTTATGATGTCACCATGATTGTTATGATGATGGATTATACTGGCCTTGATCTCAAGCTATCACTGCAAAACTTTATAACTATTGTCTGTTAATGGCCTATAGGAGTTCAAGTTCTAAGATGAACTTAATTGATAATAAAATAACGGCTCCCTGATTCAGACTCTAAGTAATGTTGCTAATTTGGCTTCTGTTATGGGGATTCTACAAGTGATTAAAATTGCCTTTATTCATAACAAAAATCATAAGGTGCTCTTTCATACGTTCCGCAGCCCCCTAATAGAGGACAATACCAATTTCCTTACAAACTTTTCTCTAACTCTCATTATGTTAAACTCATTATGTTAAACAAGTCACCTTTATCTCTCACAACCCCATAAGCCAAGCCATTATAAAACAAGCCAGTAAGCTATTTAGATCTCATTTTGTAGAACAAGAAAGGGTATATGATTGTAATTTAATTTAATAAGAGTTAACATTTTCTACATTGTGATTTAAAAAGTTTAATAACAGTACAACAAAAACAACTCACCACTCAAAGTGAACAGACACAGCAAAGCACAAGACTTTCCTTTATTTTTGAAAACCTGTTTCTTACAAAGATCATGTAAGCCACTTACAACTCCAAAATTACAAAGGTGAAAAAGCTCCTTATCTTTCTGAGTTTGCTGACATGTACATCTCAAGTAAGTGATATGGTTTATTGAGCTCATGTTCTTACCTTGCCTTTCTTAGATACAATTACATGGGAGATCAAAAATCATCTCTATCCTCTAATACCACTTCATATACAGGCAAAACTTAATTGCCACCTCCTGGTTCCTCAAGGGGCTATGGGAGGGACTATAGCCACTGTGGCTATTCCAGTGGTTGGCATCTGCTACCCCAAGAATGGCATTTCCGAAAAAAGAATTTGCATTAAGTATCATCCCAATATCACCCATAGTAGTTACTGTATTCCTTTTCAACTCTAATTGTATATAAATCATTTTAAATATCTCTCAATTAAACATTACTCATAGTATTATGACAGCAAGGCAAAGCCTGGCTCCCCACCAAGCTCATGAGAAAATGGATAGAAATCTTAGCCCTTGAACAAATTACCTCAATACTTCAACTTAGACAAACTTTTTTCTGGACATTCTGATTATGACTACAATATGTGTGAAAGCTATAGTGACACTACTGTGTGATCACCTTAATTCACTTAATTCAAACTACTCAAACTAGGAATAGCTATTTCTAAAACATTATCTGTAAACTGGTAACCCAGATCAAGACTGATAAACAAAAAATCTGACAGTAACTTGAGACTCTTAGGACCACAGTCAGCTGACTCAACAAGCATAACAAGCTCGTTGGAGACACAACCAACTTAGCTGTGATGCTGCTTACTGTCTCCTGTGCAGCACAGCTATCCGATTGAACCAGTGTCCTCAGAAGTTTTTCATGATGCTTTTCACACAAACCTGGATAGAGTGATTACTAATCTCCAGGGCTGACTGCAAGCCCAATTTCATAAATTACAAAGGAAAACTTGCAATATCAGCTTAAATCACTTTAATGATAATTGCCTATTAGCTGAATCCCCCAAAACTGTTTTCTGGCCTTAACCTTTATGTTTAGATTTTTATTACTATTGATATTATCTTTTTTTCACTATAGTCCTCAAGGCCTTTTGTATGCTGCTCTGGAAGATGCTTCATGCTGAGGCCTTGATGACCTTCCTGCATCTAGACCAATATCCCAATACCCATTGACACTGTTTCTCTCTTCCTTCCCATCCCTGATTTTGTAAAACAAAAGAGGGGGAAGAAAGGGGGCCTGGCCAGGAGTGAATGATCAAACCAAATGTTTAAACTGCCAGACAAAAGCTCATGGGCTGTGTGATGTTTGAACGGTTAAAATTCAGGGCAAAAGCACACAAATAATTGAAGTGCAAAGCAAAAGGCACCCAGGCTCTGTGAGAAATAAATAATAATGTGCATTGGGGCAAAAATGCACACAGGGAGAGTGGCCCGGGCTGTTTGGATTGAAAGTCTGCGCAGACCGGCATCTTGGCGCAACTGTTTGGGACTGCTAGGCCCACCCTTCATCTGCAGGGAACTGCCCGGAGACCTGCATCTGGGCCAGGTCTGTTTGGGTCCGTAGCCCCGCCCTTCACCCCCAGGAAATCTCCCAGAGACCAGCATCGTGGCCTGTCTCTTTGGGACCCGAACCTCTCAGACCCACAGTGTGGCCCGGGCTGTTTGGATTGGGAATATTGTGGAGACTGGCATCTTGGCCAGGTCTGTTTGGGACCGGGAACTTTGCAGAAACCAGCATTTTGGCCTGACTTTTTGGGACCTGTAGGCCCACCCTTCACTCACAGGGAACCTCCTGGAGACCTGCCTGTGACAAAGCACGGTGGCCTGGCCTGCCTGAGATTCCACAGGCTCCGGGTTGACCACACCCAGCATTTGCCTTACAACTTAGGGAGCCAGGAGCAAACAGAGGGGAATTAGGACCCTGTGAGGAAGCCAAGAGCCTGTGGGGGAGCCACTGCCCCTCCAGGAACTGAGGGTGCAAGAGGTAATTCGCCACACATGCAGAGAAAGCTTTGGAACACCGCTCAAAGCAAGGAAATATAGAAAAATGACAAAAGGAAAGACCAAAAGGCAGGCTTAAAGCCCTAGCCCTCCCCAAGAAAGCTTAGAAGCCGTGTACCTAGAAGAAAAAAGAAGCCATACACCTGAAATGTCTGAAATGATATCAAATTAAATAAATATGCAAATAGGGAAAGCTATGGAGAAATTCAAATCAGAAATACTTGCCCAGGTAAAAGAAGAACTGATAAAAACAGTGAAAGAAATAGTGAACGCATCTAGTGAAAACACAGCTAAAAAATTAGAGGAACAAAGCAAACAGATAGAATCCCTGAATGAACAATATAAGAAACAAACAGAATGCATAAAGCAGATTCAAAGATATATACAGGAAATAAAAAATTCTATTGAAAGCTGTAAAAACTGCCTCAGTGAAAGTGAAGATAGAATTTCAGACCTCAAAGATAAGATTGCAGCCAGTGAGCAGGAAAGACAAGATCTTTTAAAAATAACAAAGAATCAGGAAATAACAATTCAACACCTGCAAGATGATGCAAAGAAAAATAACATAAGATTAATAGGGATAAATGAAAAAGAAG
>PVJX010023692.1:0-28960 GCA_004027295.1 Dolichotis patagonum | reverse complement strand
TTGAAGCTATGAGATGGGGCCTCATGCTTACCATAAAGTCTTATATACTCTTATCAAATCTCATATTAGGGAGATTATATGGTATTTACCCTTGTGAGTTTGGTTTATTTCACTTAAGAGAATGGTCTCAAGTCGTGTCCATTTATTTATAAATATCTCGATGTGATCATTCTTTATAGCTGAGTAGTACTCCATTGTAACGCTGTGTTTGATGTTGCATTTTTGCTGTCCTCAGTCTCTTTTGTATTTACCTCTCCTGGATCAATGTTCTCAGGGTTGGGGGCTGAGAGTGTTTTCTTATTTCTCCCTTTTGTCATGTTTTTGGTTTTGGTACATACAAGTGTACAGTGTAATTCCCAGACACTTTTCTTGTTGTTTAAGGCTCCTCTAGAGGGTGCAGGCTAGGAGCTTTAGCCCTCTTCAATAGGTTATCAGAGATTAGAGTTCACCCACGGGCAGTGTGTGCTAGCTCCTCCCTTCTGGGCCAGTCAACCTTTGCAGGCCTTCACTGCGTCAGTGTGCACTGATCTCAGGGAAGTAACTGGGTCCCTGCCAGGGGCGCGGCCTAGTCCAAGCAGATTCCACCAATCCGCTCGGTGAGGGGAGCAACCAGCTGAAGCCACTTCCTTATGGAGTTACGGCTGTCCTGCCCAAATCCAACATGTCGTCCAGTCAGTTTCCCCTTTCCCATGGGACAGTCTTATTCCCATCACTCACCACATCCCCGAGACCTGCTGGGCTCCCCGACCTCCGACTTCAGTGTGTCTGCAGTGGGAATTCACCATGCCTCTGGGTGGGTCGTGTGCAGAGCCAGTCCCGGTGAGCTTTATGCAGGGCTGTTCAGCTCCGCGCTCCGGCGACTCAAGCCAGTTGCTTCGGCGCAGATCACTTGTTCAGGTTGGGCAGGAATTCAGGCGGCTCGAGGAGGGTGCCATGCTCGCTGATCTTCACTAATAGTAGCCCCAGGACCTCTTATTCAAGTGGTTTTTGCACTTTAGTTTCTTTGTTTTCAATACGATTGGCAATGTTAATGAATTTACTTGTTAGCATTGTATTCTTTATTGCAAATTATTGCAAAATAATATCCACCAAGAATCAAAATAGAGTTCTGTCTGTTTATAGAACCACTTAAACATTTTCCCAGTTAATAAAAGTCCCTTCTTATCATCAACATATATGATTCCTCTAGAAGTGTGAGAGTCTATCTCTCTCCGTTTGGGTCTCTCCAGGATGTTTTATTCTGGCATTTGAGCTGTCTCTCTCGGAGAGGGTCTCTCTCCTGCTACCTATCAGTCCACCATCTTGTCTCTCTTAATTATGTTTCAAATGATCCATTTCTGGGTTTTCTTTGGGGCAGGGAATCAAACTTCCACCTTCAATTCTATTGTTCCATCACACTCCACAGCCATATCACCCTGAATGCGTCCAATCTCATCTGCTCCACCGCAGTCAGCTCCTCCATCTTGTACAAGAGGTGATAAAATCACCTCTTCTATAAATATGAAAGACTTTTGAGCAAACAAATGTATATAGCCATCCACTTCTAGAGGAATCATATACGTTGATGATAAGAAGGGACTTTTATTAACTGGGAAAATGTTTAAGTGGTTCTATAAATAGACAGAACTCTATTTTGACTCTTGGTGGATATTATTTTGCAATAATTTGCAATAAAGAATACAATGCTAACAAGTAAATTCATTAACATTGCCAATCGTATTGAAAACAATTTAACATGGGCTGGGGATTTAGCTCAGTGGCATAAGCACTTGCCTGGCAAGCGCAAGGTCCTGAGTTCGATCCCCAGTACAAAAAAAAAAAAACCCAAAACAATTTAACACGTGTCATTTCTCCTTTCAAATTCATTATTTGTAACTACTATAAACCCAAGAAAATAAAGTTTACATACAGTTAGACCACCTAAAGTTATAGCATAACTTCAAATTTGTCTCCTGTTGTTTTCTTTTATGTTTCAGTTCACTAAGAACATTTTTAAGTTTAAGGTAAAATTACTCTACATTCCACTTTCACAAGCAAAATGTCAATTACCCTGTATATTTTCCCTGTCATCACATTTCTTATCTTTCTAAGAAAATCAGTATATATATACCAATCTAAACCAAAGACTGTCTAAGCTCTTCAGCCTGGTACTAGTGGCTATGGCTCATTGTAATAGCAGAGGTATTCTAAAAATATGTTGACCAAGTACCCAAAGATAATTTATTATTCATATAAATTATATTATTTTAACATCAAGTAGTATCTGGCAATTTAAAATTTCACTTGACATAACCCTGTGATTTTTAGTTTTATTTTAAAAAAACGTTTTTGTAAGGACAATAGTTGTGATCACTAATTTAACTGAATAGTTTGTTTTGTAACTTTACAACCTCAAGTAAATTAGAGTTAGTTTATCTGACCTGCAAAAAAAAAAATAGAATAAATTCAGACAATTCAAAATAATTCAGTCTTTCATGAAAAAATAAGTGTTGTAAAACTAAAATATTATCCCTACATTGTTTTTACAATGGTACCCAAGTCAGGAAAAAGCCAGAGTTGTTTCTAAACCAAAATTATCAGTTTAATTTTTCCAAAGAGTCATATCACCTTGAGGAGGAATATTATATAAAATTTTCTTTGTGCAAAATTACATACTAGATATTAAAACTTTCAAGTTCTTTAACACTCATGTTCCGTCTTATTATGTAAACTAGTAACCAAGCTCATTAATTAAATCCACAGTAAAAAGCTTTATTTATTTTTTCTTTGAATTTTAGTTTAAACAAGAAGAAAATCTGAGTTAACAGATTTAAAGTATTAAAGTAGAAAAATGTTTTAGAAATTTTTGATTACATTTATGTAAGTATTTAAATGGTAATACCACTTTTAGGGCAGCAAAAAGCCACTTGGAACAAGAGTTTATTCCGTTAAATTTTTCTTTTTGAGACAGCATCTCACTAAGTAGCCTAGGCTGGCCTTGAACAAAAGGCCATCCTCCTGCCTCCTCCTGAGTGCTGGGATTACAGACCTATGCTACCATGGCCATCTATTATTTTAAAAGATTTTATAATATGATTTATTACAGCATTTTATTAATCATTTAAACTTTACATTTAAATTTTTCTCTTTTTTAGCAAAGTTAATGTTTCTAGAAACTATTATTACTATTACTTACTGGTGTGTTCCTTTAAATGTTAACTATTTCTTGCTGTTAAACACACGCATGTTTGATGTTAAGGTAAACCAAGGCACAGTTGAGCCTACTGAGACGGAGAATCTAAGCAATGTGCAAGGACTTTATTGAAGACCGAGTGTGACTGGGCCAAGGATGAAAAGACCATTGGTCTCGAGGCAAGAGCACGTGTTGCAGGGGAATCTAAGTAGGGGAGGAGGGCATTGCTGAGGGGAGTGCAAAATTTTGGGTTCCTGAGTATGGGGTCTCCGGCTAGCTGATAGACGGGGTGGTCTGGTGTACAGGGGGTGGTGTGGGGTACAGGAGGTACTGCAAGCACAGCTTGTATCTCGGAATCAGCCGTCTGCTGGTTGAGCTGTGTGGGGAAGTTGCCGGCTTCCTGTAGAATGCCGTACTCCTGCAGCTGTGAATAGCAGATCAGCTTGGGCAGTTTTTCTCTCCTGGCTGGGCAGTGGTCTAGTTCGGAGACCCCACATTCCTGTCTGTTCTGTTATAGAAAAAGAGGAATAGGGGTTGTAGTTTCTCAGGACTCCTTCAGGAATGACTGGGGACTGTGTGGGCATCCTAGAAGAGAGAGACCGAAGAGAATGAAGTGGGAGAGGGGCTGGGCTGGTGACAACACGACAGGGTATCAGATCCAGCTGAGGAGTGCTGGGAGCATGATGACCTTTGGTTCCTGCTACAGTTTAGCTCAGGATTTCTGTGGGACAACAGGGTAACGGGCCGCCAGGAGGAGCTGTTTGGATGTTATGAATCGGATCTGTCTGTGGATGAAACCTGTTGAGTCTTTTTATGCAAGGTCCAAACAATAACAGCAGAAAGGGACTGAGAGTGGGGACCAGGGACTGAGAGTGGGGAGAAGCCAGGACTTTCAGTCGGTTTGGAGGAAGCCTTCTCCCCAGCCCATAGTGAAAGCACGCTTTGCCTGTTTTTGAACCTGAAGGCTTGGTCTTGGAGACTCTGCACTGTGTGATGGATAAAACCCGTCCTGCTGATGTAGAAGCAGCATTCCTCTCCGAGGAAGATGCAAGTGCTTCCTTTTTCTGCACTGAGTAGATCCAGGGTACAGAGGTACAGCGGTTCTGGAGGGCCACCCTAGCCAGGGAATCTACTTCTTCTTGAAAGGCAGGGATAGCGTCAGAAATCTTTCCAATTCCCTCAGACACTTCTTCTGAGAGCTGCTGGCAGGCTGCGGTGGAGGCAGCCTCCTCTGCCACTCCCCTCCCCATGCCAGCAGAGATTCTGAGGCCTACTAGTAGGAGTATGAGCATTGGCGCTTGTGGCTGTCGGCTAAGAGGGATCCGCACAGGGCCCAGGAGCTCAGTTTGCACAGGTTCTTTATCTGTTTTTAGGACCAGGAATACCAGGGTACATGTTCCAGGCCAGTTTGTGGACAGAGATAAGTGGGGGTTCCATGCAGCCACAAAAGGAAGACAACTGATAGAAGGCAATCGTTTGTGGTGTTCCAGTCAGTTGGGGCTGCTGAAGCCAGATCTGGGGTGAATATAAGCAGCACGGGTATGAATGTGATCAGGAAGAGGAGATGGCAATACATGGGGTGAGCTAGGTGGCCCATGAAGGTGGGGAGTGTCTGGTGTTGTGAGCATTCTTCTGTGGAATGGTTGGGGTGACGCCTGTCAGGAAGAGCTACCAGCCCTGGAATGGGTGGAGTGCTGGCAGAGGCAGCAGCCTCCTTGTCTGAGAAAGAGTTTGCTTGCACAATGGGGTCTGTGAGTTTTCAATGTCCCTTACAGTGAATCACTCCTGCCTGGGCGGGCAGAAGGGCTGCTTCTAGGAGCACCTTTATTAGGTGTCAATTAATGATCGAGGATTCCGTGGTGGTAAGAAAGCCTCTTTCTGCATATTGTTGCATGGTTGTGAACGATGTGAAAAGCATATTTTGAGTCTATGTAGATATGAACTCAGCTGTTTTTCCCCCAGGGGGCGAGGAAAGGAGGATCAGAGCTATGAGTTCAGCCTGTGGTGAGGTGGTGTGTGGGGGGAGAGCTTGGACCTCAATTATTGTGTCAATTGTAACTATAACATATCCCACTCTCACCACAGAAGTGGCTGAGACTTTGTGAGGACTGCTGCCCGTGAGCCAGGTGCGTCGTGGGTCCTGTGTAAGAAGATGTGAGGTGAGAGGGAAGGGCCTGGCGTGTAAGTGTATGTGGAGCAGGCTGTGGTGCTCCCAAGCAGGACGTCCACTGTATTTCTTTCATCTCTATGAGCGGGATTGGGAGTGGGAGGTGGGGGGTGCTGAAGAGAAGAGAGCAGGAAGGTGGTAGGGCATGGCGCGGTACTGGGGATAGTTAGCTCAGTGGACAGTTTTGTTAAGATGTCTCTCATGAGAAGCAGGATGGGGCAGGTCGTGATGACCAGGAAGGCATGGGAGAATATGTGGTTTTGTAGCTGGAAGAGGAGCGGGAGAGTCTGGGGAGGCCTAGATATGGAGCAATCAACCCCACAACAGAAATGTCAGCCAAAAGGAGCTTCCTTGGAAAAGAAGGGAGGGTGGAACGGGTTGCCCTGTGTCAGTCAGGAATGAAACAGTCTTACTTTCCACCCTAAGATTTACCCGAAGTTCAGTAGCTGTGATGGTCCAGGGGCATCTGAGATTTTCAGGGTATGTCAGTTGTCGGAGTTTCAACCAATCAGGTCAGAGAGAACTAGGTTGTCTTGTAGGGTTCCCTGGGAGGGGACCCCCACAACACTCCTGGTTGCCATAGGACAGTCTGACTTCCGGTGAGGGCCCTCACGTGTGGGACAAGGCTTGGGAGAGGGTTTGATGTCAGGGCACTTTTTGACCAGTGGCCTGACTGTTGACCAGGGTCCTGGAGGGGTGGCTCCTTCTTGTGACCCTGGATATTCTGTTGGTATTCTGTTTGGGTTCTGATTTCTTATGGTGGAGGCAAGTGACTGTAAGTCAGCGATGTCTTACTGGTGGGCAGCCTCATCTCGGTTGTTATAGACCTTGAAGACCTGGAAAATTAATTCCTGTTGTGGAGTCTGAGGGCCTGTCTCAATTTTTTTGGAGCTTTTTGCCAACATCAGGAGCTGATTGGGTGATAAAATGCATTTTGAGTATTAATTGTCCCTCCAGGATTTCTGGACCAAGAATAGTATGTTTTCTTAGGGTGGTTGCCAGTTGGGACATAAACTGAGCTGGATTTTCATCCTTTTTTTGAAGTAAAATCCTTAACTGTCATAATTGACTGACTTGCTTTTTTTAGTCCTTCCATGAGGCAAGTGACCATGTACTCTTGTCCTCTTAGCAAGGCAGATTCCTTCCTCATCTCTTTGGTTAAAGTCCCAGTGGGGTCTGACCCAGGGAACAGCCATGGCACATTCCTCAATAGGGCACATTCCTCAATAGGGCAGCAGTCACCGGCACAGCTTGGACTAGGGTCGAGACCTGTTCGCGTTCCTCGGGGAAGAGGGGGAAAGTGAGGGAGGATGACATTAGCATCATCCCAAGTAAGGTCAGAGGTCTGAGCTAGGTATGGAAACTCTCGGATGTAAATGCAGGGGTCAGAGAGAAGAGAGCCAAGGTGGTGAGCAATTGAGAGAGATCAGTAAGGGAGAAGGGGACGCGGACCTAGACAATGCCCTCTGTGCCAGAGGGGTTAGGGATTGAAGCAGAGTCCAGAGTGGGTGTGAGAGGGAGGGTGAGAGACTGTAGGACAGTGGCTTGTCCAGGAGAAAAGAGAGAGGGCCAGGGATTTAGCTCAGTGGCTTAAGCGCCTGCCTGACAAGCACGAAGTCGTGAGTTCAATCCCCGGTACCAAAAAAAAAAAAAAAAAAAAAAAAAAACAGGAGAAAAGGGAGAGTAGGAGGTGAGGCTGGGGACACTGACAGGCCAATGGCAGATGAGCAACAGCTGGAGGGGCCCCAGCTGGAGGAGGGAGAGTGGTAGGTGGAAGAGGAACCTGAGGAGGGGCGAGGGAAGAGGGATCGGCAGTGAAGGTGATGTGTAGTCAGGAGAGGGCAGAGAGGGAGCAGCTGGGAATACGGAAATGAGACGGAGTCTGGCAGGGTCACAGGAGGGGAGGAGGGAGGGGATTATATGATCAAAAAATGCCTGGACCTATGGGACCTCAGGCCATTTTCCTGGCCTGGTACAGTAGTTGTCAAGGTCTCGGAGAACTGAAAAATCACATGTGCTGTGGAGTGGCCGTTGGGAGCCATTACCCAGCTTGTGGGTCACTCATGTTGTGTTATGGAAATAGATGAGACCCCTTGGCTTCAGACCGAGGGTAAGGTAGAGAGGTCTGAGATATTCAAGAATACACACCAGTAGGGGAAGAATCAGGGAGGGAGGGAGGTAAATTTCCCCCAGTGGTTCCAGACACCAGCCAAACAGAGGCAACTCAACAAAAAGAAGGGACATGGCCAAGCAGTTCCTTGAGGCCAAGTGAGTGGATGGGTGACCAAGCCAGGCGTTCCCAGAAATGGGCAACTGTCAGGGACCAGACTCCTGTGGGTAAGTGTGACCAGTATAGGGTTTTTGGAGCACAACTCAGGCAGTGTCTAGAATACCGCTTAGAGCTGGGGAGAGAAGAGACAATAGAGATAGGAGGAGGTGATAGGATGTCAGTGACACTTACCCGACCTGAAAAGGAGACCAAGTCCAGCAGTAAGTCATGATGAGGAAGAGCCAGAGGTTGGATGTCAAAGGCAGTCTCTGTGTACCCCAGTGGGGGTCCAGAGAGGGAGATTCTAGGAGGGGAGCTCGGCCTCCTGGGCTTTGGTGCCAGATGTTAGGGTAAACTGAGGCACAGTTGAGCCCACCAAGATAGGCACAATTTAAACAAGGACTTTATTGCAAACCAAGGGCAGCCAGGCCAAGGGCAAAAAGACCATTGGCCCCAGGCAAGGTGTGAGAGCATGTTTTACGGGGGAGTTTAGGTAGGGGAGGCGGGCACGTGCAAAATTTTGGGTCTTTGAGTATGGGGTCTAGGGCTAGTTGATAGACAAGGCGCTGTTGGGTATAGGAGGTGCTGGCAGCATAGTGTGTCTCTTATGGTTTTTTACAGGATCTGCTCTCTGCAGGTTGAGCTGCGTGGGGCAACTGTTAGCTGACTGAGCTGTGTAGGGAAGTCGTGTTGAACTCCGTGCTCCTGCAGATGTGAATAACAGTTCTGCTCAGGGAGTTTTTCTCTTCTAGCTGGGCAGGAGTCTAGTTTGGGCACCTGACATTCATATCTTACATCTTCTGATAACTTAAAGTTTACCTTGCCCAAAGTCATGCTCCACATAGTAGCATTAGTAGTAGAACTTGTAGACTTTTTATAGCAAAGTATCTGTAGAAGTAAGTTATGTTATGTAGTTATGTTATGCTGTGCTTGTTATGTTGTGTTGTTGTGTGATGTGATGCTGTTATGTTTATTTTACAGCACCTAGAACATGCTAAGTAAGTGCTTTACTACTGAGAACATCAATAGCTGTTACACTTTTTTCAGATGACCTTGGATAATATATTTATTCTTTTACCTTATGAAAATAAACATATTTAAAAGTAAATACTATCTTTGACATTCTTTGAATAGTTGATCAGCTCAGCACAATTACATGAGCCATCTTATTTTTTCCTACTTGTCAAGAAGAAACATCTAACTTGACTAAGTTTTATAAGTAAAATGTATTAATTTAAGTATTTCAATGATTCTATTGAAAATGATTATACATTTCACTTTGAAAAGAAGCATTCAATGTTCATGCACAAAGACTGACATAATAATTTCTACCATACTCATTTATTTTACGTTTTGCCTTGAGATTTAAATAACATTGTCAACTGGTTGCATTCTTACTTTCTGCATACAATAAAGGCTCTGGAGATTTGTCAGTGTCCTTGTTTTTTCACATAAACTGTGTATTAGATCTTAATAAAAACCTCTATTTTCCTCCATTATTGTTGACTCAGAACCATTTAATCTTGTTAGACACCGATGATATTTCTATTCTCCCTGTTATGTAGTGAAGTTCTCTGCCACAGGAAGGAATAACAAAGCAGTGTCAGTAAAGAACTAACCTGATATCTCAACTATTGGTGTCTCAGGATATACTCCTATGGCATGGGCTTCCCTGTATCAGCTGATTAGACCAAGTGGCCAAATCAAAACCTTTACATTTGGTCTAGATTCTAGCACAGAGGTCATCAAACTGTGGCTCCCAGGACAAACTCAACTGGCAATAAAGTTTTATTGGAACACAGTCAAGGTCATTGGGTCACTATTATCAATAGGTACTTTCCTGCTACAAAGAGAGAGTTGAGCAGGAAACTAATATAAAAAAAGTTACAACTTTGCAGAATTAGAATACCAAACACAAGATCAACAGAACAATGAATAATTACTAATGACTAAATGAGTGAAACGAACTGATTTCATTATGATCAATATTTTAATTGACATCAGAAAACTTTTCTTTTTAGTCTATCCCTCATCCTCAATTTAATAGATTATATCTACACAAACAGGAATAAATTTTACTAATATAGCTTTAAATTTTAACAATATAGTTTACTTAACCTAAAATATCTGTAAGATTAACATCATAATCTAAAAATATTTTAAAATATTTTACCTATTTCTATTCCATCTTCAAATGCAGCATATAGTTTTATACTTTTAGCATCTTGAAACTCTCTTTAAATGTCATTTTAATCCAATTGATATTTAAAATTGCAAAAAAATTCCATGAGAGGTCTTAGTATCGATTATGAACCAATGTACCATCACAATGATTTAAGAAAAATAATTACATAGATTATAATGGCATGTGTTGATTGGCCTTGTATACAAAACAATGATAGCAAAGTTTTACAAGTTCATTTACTTTTTATGACCAAATATCCCATTTTATAAATCCAAGGGAGGGAAAATGTGACCAGATACATTGCTACAGATTATGCACTTCTAGATGGAATTACTGGGTATGATTAAGTGAGTTGTTTATACAGCTACAATAAGAATCCTCCATTTTTTTTTACCAGATTATAACTGGATACTGACTGTGCCAAAAATTGCATTTAATTAAATCTGTGTTAAAGAAAAAAGATCCAACTTCACTTGCTAAGCACAGTAAGACAGACTTTACTCAGAACCATCGTGACTGATACAGCGACCATGGCAGCAGATTCCTGCAGTAACAAGGAGCACTGGGCTCAACTCCAAGCGAGACAGGCGCAGCAGTGTGGTCAACGGATGGAAAATCACTAAGAAGAAACATCAGGAACGAGGAAGACTGAGGCTAAAATCCACCCACCACACAGAGCTCTTGCTGAAAACAGGCCAGGGTGATCAGACACCACCAGGTGACTCTAGAGGATAAGGAACCAGATCAGACACTGAGGGAATTAGATGTCAAGGGTGGGGGTTCTTGCTAACTGACTTGGCTGTTTACTGAAACTGGATTTTTCAAAGAAGTGCACAGAAGGGCTTAGGACCTTGTCTAAAGTTTGGTCAAGAAGAGCCTTTGTGATATGATAAACCAACCATTGAGAAACAAAGACCAGAGCTGGGAGTGTAGCTTAGTGGTAGGTCACTAGCCCAGCCTTGGGCTTGACACCCAGAACACCCCCAACCAAAAAAAAAAAAAAAAACAAAAAAAAGAAAGAAAAGAAAAGAAAAGAAAAGAAACAAATATTACATTTTACATGTGGAAATGAGATTTAAAAGTTCTCCAGAATAGGATTTCCCAATCCTTGGCCTCAGTTTGGGTGGACAACTGATGCTTCATGTGTATTTACAGCTGAGCTCCACCTCCGGTCAGATCAGCTATGCATTAGATTCTCACACTAGTGTGAAACCAACTTTGAACTGTGCATTCAAGGAATCTAGGTAGCATACTTCATAGGAGAACTTCATCCCTAATGATCTGAGGCAGAGCTGAGATGTGATGCTAGCACCAGGGAGCAGCTGCAAATGAACATTTGCAGAGAGGTTTGAATAACACAGAGGCCATAATAGATCAATGGCTTTTAGACTTGTATCAGACTCTATCAGTGAGTAGCAAGTGATTTTGCATTCTGGTGAGTTGCATAATTATTTCATTACATGTTACAATGCAATAATAATAGAAATAAAGTGGACAATAAATGTAATGTGAATGAATGATTGTTAAAACAACACCAGTCCCCCACCCACCTATCCCACCTCTGAAAAAAACTGCCTTCCATAAATCCTGTCCATGGTCCACAAAGGTTGAAGACCACTGTTCTTGAAAGTGGTGGACTTACTTTATAACATGAACTTTCAGCCTTATGGGTTGCAAAGAATTTCAACTCCTGGCAGGCCAGGAATATTAACAAATATGGGGATCCTAGAGAAAAGAAAACAGATAAAGGTTTCATATAATTACTTCATACATAAAGTAATTCTCAGCCCTAAGTTCTTTATAAAGTATCCAGACAGACGTTCACTGTAAAGCCTTAAAATCATATGACCAGTTTTGCTAGCAAAACAAAGGAATAGGGAAAGATTTACATGTTAACTGAAAACTCTCTTATACCAAAGAAATAAAATTTTGATCAAAGAGAACAAAATATCAGTGTAATGGTGCTGAATCAGCAAACTGTTAAACAGCCTACAGCTATCTGTGTCTCAAAGGCACGAACTCGCCCACCAAAAGGGAGAACAATGTAAGCAAAACTGACCCTTGAGCCCACTTCACTCATGACTAAGTCCCATCACAGGGTATGGGGTGGAGGCCACCTGCATCTGGAGAAAACCTCAAAATAACATGAGCCTGGCAGTTTTGGGCTGTTTTCCATAAATATGGGGTCTTCTGCATAAAACATTGTTATCCCCGGGTTTTGCTCTATTGATAAGTCAAGATGTTTCATAACTAGGAAGGACCCAGGAGAACACTGCTGAATTTCATCATGAACAAAGTAATTTTTGGCCTGTTACACTTTATTGCAGTCGTGGGGGTTGAACCCAGGGATGCTCTACAGCTGAGCTACATCCTTGGACATTTTAATTTATTTTTAAAATAGTATTTTGACAGTCACTCAGACTGGCTTTAAATGTTTGATCCTTCTCCTCCAAGTAGCTAAGATTACAGGCATGCGCCACCAAAACCTGACTCCACCTTCTCTGCGGGACTGTGTGTTTCATAAGCACAAACACTGACTCTGTTTCCACTCTCTTTTCTGTTTCTACCACCTACCACAGTGCCAGGAAACTTGTATGTGCTCAAGAAGTATTGACTGAATGACTAAGTGAGCATCCAATGTAGCACAGGGACCTAGAAAAATTTGGTCAGGGAAATTTTGTTTTATGATACCTCTTGAGTCAATTATTCACGAGTGACATTTCATGTTGAATGACGTGAAATTTTGAGAACGTCAGGTATCAAATTCAAAATATGAAAGTTTGGAGTTTTGTACCATTTAGAGTTTTCTGTGAAGTAGTCAACCATTCTGTGAGTGAATGTTTACAGGTCAGACACCTGGGGTGGACAGCAAGATAGATGAGATGACCCAGCCCTTGCTCTCACTGAATTTACAGTCTCATGGGTGAGGCAGACAGTAATAAAATACCTACCACACAGGTAGAATGTACAATTATAACTGTGTCAGGTATGGGAAAGAGAGGCACACTGGTAGCCCAGTGGAGCCCCTCTCCTTGGGGAGCCTGCCTTTCTGGGAATAAGGAGTCTTACCGTGAAGGGGTGGGGCTGCTGGTGCTTTAGCAGAAGTGAGAGGGCGGCATGGAGAGGAGAGCAGCGAAGCAGTCTGCGCAGCTCACACCAGGCCCTTACCCCTCACTGTGCAGAAAGGAAGGGCTTTGTCGGGAATCCCTGGGCCCATCTGACTGTCAGAGTTCTGAGCTTTCGCTCACTGTCTATTATATAGATGGATGGGGAAGTGGAGTTGTGCTGAGTCTTTCTGGCCATGCAGAAGTGGTGTTCAGCGGGGCAGGGGTGGAAACGGCCTCCGCCTGCTAGGAACATTCTGTGTGCCCAGCAGTGCTCATTGCTACTCTGAGAGGGCAGAGAGGGGCCGCCTCTTGGGCTTGGGTTGCAAGAGCATCACTGTGAGAGCAGCAATTATTGAGCTGAGGTTCTCTGGACAGCTGCTTCCAGGGGGAATCACAAGGGGCCAGTGTTTACACCTGGGATTTTGCCAGCCTTCCCACTTGAGACAGATCATTTCTTACTTATTTTTGTTGGGACTTAAAGAGGGGAAAGAAAACGACCTCAGACCTCAGAAATTCTCAGGAATTTCCTTCTCTTCTCTTGGCTGTCCATTTAATAATCAACACATACACTGCTAAAAGGAAGGGAGGTGGGCCCCCTCCACCCTCTCCCAAGTCACCCCCAAGGCTCCCTGGTCCTTACCGAGCCCTGGGGAGTTGTGGGAGCGCCCAGGAGAGAGAGGAAGTTTGAGGGGAGGGCAGGTCTGGTCTGGCAAGGCGACATAATAACAGCCTTATTCAGGGTGCTGTGGCTTATGTAACTCAATTGCACCCGATTTCAACCTGGCCAGCGGCCTGGACTGAGGGCTGAGATGGGGAGAAGCTGCCAGAAAAACCGGGAAACTGCTGGCAAGAAGCAAGTGGTGGCAGAAGGAGCAGGAGGAAGCTTTTGGAAGGACGGCTGAGTCACTGCCCCAGTGGCTCCACGGCTGGCAGGTGCCTCATGAAGACCTGCTCTGAAATTTTCAAAACTCCAGAGTTTCTCAACCCCAGCCTAGTAACTGGCAGGACTCTCCGCCCCCACCTCCCGCTGTGTGGTTCCTCCATTGACACACACTGAGTTCCTGTAAAGGGGATGGTTTGGGTGTGGGAGAGAGCATAGTGGGTTTAAAAGGAAGTGTGGGGCCTGAGGCAGAGGCAGCACCAGGAGGCTGCAGGCCCACTCTGCTGCACCAGGATGAGCGCGAGGGCAACGCTGACAGGTCTCTGCACGGCTGAGTGGGCTTGGGTGGGCAGGGGTTTCAGCTGAAGCCTGCAAACGCCCTGCATGATGTGCCCAGCGCCCTGCCTTGGGGAAGCTGGTGTGAGGCTCCCATGGCCTGGGGGAGGGGGAGCAGGGGGAGAAGGAAGGGCCTGTGAAGCTGCAGGGAATCTTACTCTGATTTCCCTTCAGGCTTTGCAGTTCTGGTGCTGCTCCAGTGCTGTAAGTAGCCCCCTGCACCCCAGTTCCCACCCTATCCCCTGGGAGACCTGCAGGGTGGTGAGGCATGGCAGGGGGTCCTGACACTGGGGAGCTCTGCTGGTTTTTTTTGTGACTCAAATACTTTGGAGATATTTGCATTTGTTAAACCGAGCTGCCTGCATCTATGGACGGTCTTCACTCTATTTCTCTACTCTTTTGTATGCGAGAAGTTTTTTGAAAAGAAACCTTAAAAGCTCCAGGTTCAGAGATGGCTCTAACAGCCTGAGAGAGCCACAGGAAGGAACCCAGAAACCTCACGGAGGAGCGAGCCCTCCCCCTTCCTCCCTAACCAAGTGGCCAGGAAGGACTACATTTGCTGGGGAGGAATTAGATGAGAGGAGAGGGGACCATGCCCTGGGTGGGATACTGGCCAGGCGCACTTCCACGAGGGGCCAGAATAGACAGCTCAGTGCTTCCCTTGGGCCAAAGACCCCATTGCAGGTCCCACGCCAGAAGCGAGGCTCCTTCTATTTAAGGATTCTCATTTTGCTCACAACTCTGTTCCCCACTCCTCCAGTCCACGCTCCCACACCACACTAGTGCTCAACTCCGGGTTCAGCTAGGTGTCTGGCTGGATCCAGGCCCAGGTGCCACCCCAGATTCCTCCTTCAGGTTTTGCATACAAACTGGTCTGCTACTACACTAATTGGTCCCAGTACCGGGAAGGTGACGGGAGCTGCTTCCCAGATGCCATCGACCCCTTCCTCTGTACCCACATCATCTACAGCTTTGCCAACATAAGCAACAATGAGATTGACACCTGGGAGTGGAATGACGTGACGCTCTATGGCACACTGAACGCACTTAAAAACAGGTCAGGCCACAGGGAAGTGGAGGGGCCGGGCAGGGCTACCAGAGAGGGTGGGTGGCCCACAGGACCGCCTCTGGGCACAAAACCCGGAAGGTCTTGGCTTCAGTGAGGGAGGGCGGGCGCTGGTGGGAGTTGGGCAGTGTTTGGAGTTATGGCGGGTAGACTCTAGAAGGCACCCTGAGCTCCCCTGGGAAGGGGACCTTCTCTTTCCCCCAGTGGTGTCCTCAGGGAGCACGGATAACGTGAGGGACCCTGCTCCCTCCCCGGTCCTTTTCCTCCAGTAGTCAGGGCAGCACACTGCGGAGTAACTGCCACGATGTCTATGACATCTGAGGACCCTGAGTCTCCAGGTGGGAGGGTATCAGAGGCCTCCCCCAGCCAGTCACCCAAAGCCAGCACTCTACTACAGCCTCCCGGGCGTGGGCCTGTGTCTCGGCAACCTCATTCCACCCGGCTTCCTCTCCTCCCCGCCCCACAGGAACCCCAACCTGAAGACCTTCCTGTCTGTCGGGGGATGGAACTTTGGCTTTCAAAGGTAGGACCTGTGCCTGGGGTAAGATGAAAGAACCTAAGGGAAGAGGCATGGCTGCCCTCACCCACTGGGGGTGCCAGTGGCTGCAGCACATTAGGCACAGAAGGTTGAATGCTTGTCATGGGCCTACTTCATGAAGGGCAGGAAACCAGCCCAGAGTGGGAAAGGGACTTACCAGAATCACACAGCAAGTTGACAGTGAATCTTCTCTTTCCCCATTGGTGCTCTTTTTACTGCCTTTCTGGTCTGATAACAAAGAACTGTGAACTCAGCCCTAGGGGCTAGGAGGAGCAGATTGGGAGCCAACGGAGGAATGTGGGGGTTTGGAGACCCTGAGAAGACTCCTCAGAGAACGCAGAGTTGGAAATACAGAAGGAGGTGGTGTGTGGCTAAGCGAGTTCCTTCTTGCTGAGAACTTACACCCTTTCCCACATTATCATGTGGAATCCTTCTGATAGTGCTGGGGATATTATGACTCTCCCACTTTACAGATGAGGAAACTGAGACCTAGGTTATAATCTGCCCCCAGTGGCTAGCTAGTGAGTATTGTCCAGGCTTGGAACCAGGAATGCCTGGCTCTAAGGCACCAGGTGTTTCTGATGCCTGATGTGGGTGCTGTCACCACTAGACCCTCCTGGAGCTGCATGGGCTCAGGATCCCTGCCCCTAGGCCCTGGAAACCCTGCCCAAGGCCAAGGCACCTAACACACCAGTGATGAGCACACTATGGGGTGATTTTGGCCCTAGATTTTCCAGCATAGCCTCCAGCACCCAGAAGCGCAAGACTTTCATCAAATCAGTACCAAAGTTCCTGCGGGCCCATGGCTTTGATGGGCTGGACCTAGCCTGGCTGTACCCTGGACGGAGAGACAAACAGCATTTTACCACCCTGATCAAGGTGCCGGGCAGCTCAGGCAAAGCAGGGAGGTGGTGGCAGGGTCAGGGCGTGGGTGGGTTAGAGGCTGTCTGCAGCTGATGTTCTCCAGGGACAGGTTGCGGGGGGGGGGGGGTTCAGCAAGCAAGACACTCCGTGGCCACAGCGGGAGGTAGGGGTGCAGTCCCCCCCCCACTGCCCACCACTGTCCACCGTTCAGTCCTAAACAGATGTTTCTTGCTACCTATTATGTACTGCGTCCAGGACCATCAGCTGTAACTGGGGCAGCCCAAGCATCTCTGGTTCCCCAGGAGCAAAGTGACAGTTGAAACAAGCTGTCACTCTACCCACGTCCATCTATTTGGTCTTGTGACTTCATGTACCAGTGAAAGCAAGGCGTGGACTGAAAGGCTAACACCTTTCACGTACCTGACCCTGTCCTAATCATCCCTCCGGCACAGGAAGCCACTGAGGGCCCATGGGTGTGTGTGAGGTTGCAGGATGAGATTGGTGCTTCCGAGTTGTGGTGAAAGGATGCGTGATCCTGAGGATGGGACCATGGATGGGCCATTTTTGAAATCATTTCCACCGAGCCCCAGGCAGACTGGGGATTGCACAGATGGAGATGGCTCGTGGGGCGCTCAGAGACCCCGGCATCCCTGGGCAGTCTCCTCCTCCTGCCTCCTGGGTGCCTCATGCTCACTGACTGTCTCTCATCCAGGAAATGAAGGCTGAATTTATCAAAGAGACACATCCGGGAAAAGAGCAGCTCCTGCTCAGTGCAGCAGTATCTGCAGGGAAAGTCACCATCGACACCGGCTATGACATTGCCCAGATATCCCAGTGAGCCTCCTGCCTCGGCAGCTCCCCAGGGTCCCTACAGACACCCCTCTTTCCCCAGGCCTGTCCTCAATTCTATGAAGACTCAGGAAACTGAGTTTCAGGACCCAGCTCTTCCAAGACCCAGATTGTGAACTTGAGCGAGTCACTCTCCTGCCCTGTACTGCAATTTCCCAATCTGTCCAGCAGGGCACAACCACCCCTACCTTTCCCCACCCGCCTTGGAGTGCTGTTGACTAGTTGAGAGCATTGCTATGAATGTATTTGGGGAAAGGCTGTACGAATCTGGCAACCATTCTCATGCCAGGCAGAGCAGAGTGGTAGGTCCTAGCTTTTATTTCGACAATGTTCCTCAAGGTACGCACAGGTAGCCCCTTCCTCTGCCCTTTCTATAGCCATGCACGGACTCCCTGGAGCGCTGGCAGCACAGTGAGAACCCCAGGCATGAGGAGCAGTAATCCCAACACACCTGCAGCATCTCCTTCAGAACCTTAGAGAATGTAGACTTGGCGCTTGAAATGATCCTACAGAGGGCGGGGAAGAGGTGGCTCTCCACCATTTGCCCTAGATTCCTAACGTTCATATGCATGCCTGTGCAGCTGTGGAAACTCCTCTCCACCCATGTGCCATGGGTTGGGCCACTCCGTGGTCCTGCTCTTTCTCTGCTAGGCCATCTGTCTCTGCTCCTTTTAATCTGCTGTCACCACGTGGAGGCTGACAGGCGGAGGAGCTGAGGAAGATGGAAGTCAGCTCCCAAACAAGTGCTGAGGCATGTCAGAGCCTCTGTTCTGCCTAGAGTGTACCCTGCCTGAGTCTGGGGAGCCCCACCTGCCAGCACAGCAGCCCCAGGAGCTTTAGATCAATGGGCTTTGGGTCAATGGGATGTCAGCTGTCTGCTTCCCCTGCTCAATCCTGCTGGCTCCTTAGATGTAAAGCCAAGAGCTTTACAAGAGCCCCTCACCTCTCACACTCTTTCTCCCAGACACCTAGATTTCATCAGCGTCCTAACCTACGATTTCCATGGGGCCTGGCGCCAAACCACAGGACACCACAGCCCCCTCTTCCGAGGCCAACTGGATAGCAAGGCAGACAGATTCAGCAACGTGGTGGGTGTCCAGAAAGGAGAGAAGGGGCCACACAGCCCAACTGCTCTATTCCTTGGTACAACCCTGTAAGACAGGGGTTTGAGGCCCATTTCACAGAGGAAGAAATGGAGTCTACATTCTCCGGGGCTCTGGGAATGGGGCCTGCAGAGTAGACTGAGTAGCGGCCAGTGCAGAATGGAGAGTGGCTGGGGGCGGAGAGAAGGGCGCCTGGGCTTCACCAGCCAATCCCCAAATTCTGCATCTGTCAAACAGTGACAATCACTGCCTGTGCCCAAAAGAAGTTTCCCAAGAATGAAACTTCAAAACTCATTTTAAACTGAAGTTAGCAGTTCCCAGAGGAATGGGAAATCCATGAGGCACTGCATAACTGTACCTTCTGCTGCCAAGAAGGCAGTGTTAACTAAGAGCCTTTCCATTCTGCACGCCTGCAGTCTGGCTCACGGCTCGATCTGTCTCTGTCCTGTCCCCACCCAGGACTATGCTGTGGGCTACATGTTAAGGCTGGGTGCCCCGGCCAGCAAGCTGGTGATGGGCATCCCGACCTTCGCAAAGAGCTACACCTTGGCCTCTTCTGACACCCGTGTCGGAGCCCCAGTGTCAGGACCAGGACTACCAGGCCGGTTTACCAAGGAGGAAGGGACCCTCGCCTACTATGAGGTAATGGGCTTAGGGGGAAGTAAGATCCCCAATACCACAAAAGCACCAGGGGAGGGGATGTTCCTACCCCCACTTCTAATTGTTTGGGGACAGAAGCATGTTCAGGTGACCTAGTAACCCTGAGCAGGAGGAAAGGGGCAGGCCTTTTGCTCCTGTGAACCTCCAGCAGGTGCAGCTCCTGGAGCTCCCCAAATACTCCTCTGGCCACAGAGCTGGAGTTTTCCTTCCACCCCAGACAAAAGCAATGGCCAGGAGGCAGGTCTAACCTCTTCCATCTGTGGGCCTGGGGCTGGTCCTTGGGTCAGCCAACCCACCACATCTCACATGCCTGTTTAAGACAGAGGAGGCACTCAGACCCTCCAAAAAGCCCCAAGCTATAGGAGCTGAACTCTGAGACATTTTTATCAGTTTTTCATACATTTGCTTGAAGCCTGCAACCTAGAGACCAGCAAGTAAGACTATAGGCTGAAGCTAGGGGCTGGAAGAGCTTTGGGGAGTGCTCTGGTTTCCTGTAAAGTTTTCCCACATTACCCCTGTCCTGTTCTCTGCTCAGGTCTGTGACTTTCTCCATGGAGCCACAGCTCATAGAATCTCCAGCCAGAAGGTCCCCTATGCTACCAAGGGCAACCAGTGGGTAGGGTACGATGACCAGGAAAGTGTCAAAAGCAAGGTAAGTGTCCCCAAAGTCCTGCTTGCCTCAGGACAAGGGGGGAGATGGAAGCCCAGCCAGACTCCCAGCATCCTGTCCCTTGTCCTGAGAGCTGGGTCTCTGGTACCACTGTCCCCTCCCCTGGGTAAAGGCCACATAACACATTTCCTCTGTACACACCCTGACCCCTCTGGACCCTTCCTACTAGGCGCAGTACCTGAAAAGCAGGCAGCTGGCAGGTGCCATGGTGTGGTCCCTGGATCAGGATGACTTCCAGGGTTCCTTCTGCGGCCAGAATCAACACTTCCCCCTTACCAATGCCATCAAGGATGTACTGGCTACGGCTTAGCTCATCCTTCCACACACGGTGAGGGCCAAAGACAGCGTCACACCCTCTGGATCCAGCTGGTCTGGAACCTGATCACTCTCTAGGTCCACTGACTGAGCCTCAGTTTCCCTCCCCTGGGAACCTGTACAGAGGGCTGCAGCATGGAGATTGGAGCTCAATCCTTGTGGACAGCAGATAGTGTGGATGTCTGGGGAGTGTAAGATACAGTATCAGTACACACCTATTGATTAATGGAAACCCTTACAGACTCCAAATCCAGCCCAAGAGGATTTCTGCAACCTCTTTACCCCATCCTCCTTATGAAAGGACATCATTTTGGCAAGCTCGGCCACCAAGTAGGCAAACATCCTACAGGGCAGTGACCACACTAATTATACCCTCTGCAAAGTCCAACTTGAAACCTTCACTTGGAAACATAATCATGGCTCCTATCTCACTTCCCTTTCCTAATTCCACAGCTGCTCAATAAAGTACAAGTGCTTAACAGTGGCTTGCACTTGCTTCAGTCCATCTTGGGGGGCACATGGAGCCTCTGGGCTCACCTTCTCTGTCTTTTCTGGACTCGCTCTGAGGCTTAGGAGTCCTGAACCTGCAGAGGTGAGACTACCATGTCCTCTGCCGGATCCCAAGGAGCCGCTGTGGGAGGCAGCGTCCTCAGATTCACCAAAGCATGGCTAATGGCCTTTTAGATATTAGTTCATTGCCATCCAGGATTCGAAGTTAAGTTCCATGTTGAAAGAACGCACTGCTGTTTCCTGAAGGCTAGGAGGCCCTCTGGGAAGGCAAGGTGCTGGATCCCAACACTTCGTCTCTTCTGATCTTTGGAAATGTGGTAGGAGCTGGTGGTGGGAGAAAAAGCAGACATTTTCCCAGGAACCTCCTGGCCTCCCAGGGCTAGGATCTCTGCAGGGCACTTGAGAGATGGATTTCCTGCCTCTCTGTACTCCTGGTGACCCACAGCTCATATCCTTAGGGTCAGCCCATTCCCTCGTGGGGTTGACAGCTTTGGGCTGCCCCATTGCTGTCCTTGTCCCCTCCCCTCAGTCCTTGCTCCCCTCTCACACTCACCCCTTGACCCAGGCAGAGATCAAAGCTCCCTGTGGCAGGAGGGGGCGGATGGATGGACCAGGAGTGGCTCAGAAGACCAGCCAGCTTTCTAGCCTTGATGAGGTGGAGATGTTCTCACCAGGCTTCTGTGAACTTTACCCAAAGAAGAGTCCAGATCCGTACTCCAAATCTAAAGAGAATTTATTTGTGGATCCTTGATGTTTGGATTATCTGTGACTTGGGGTAATCATGTGTTGGCCTGATGGCTCGTTACTCTGCTTTGAGGTGTAGGCAAGGAAATACCTATCTGCTGCCCTGAAATCTGAACCAGCTGGAGCTGGGCAGGTGCAGCTGATTAGAAGGTCAAAACTCTGCTAAATGCACAAGGACTTGGCCAGAGCCTTGGGGGTACCTGGCATTTTACCACTGGCCAGTGGGTCAAGTAATCTCTCACCCTGGGCACTGCTTACCCTGCCACACAGGGTCTTTGAAAATCCCAGGGCTGTGACTACCCGTGAAGAGCCAGCTCCCGTCCCCGGGGGCCACCCTTCCCCCCAGCTTGGGATACGTTAGCCAGGGCTGACTCAGGGTCCTGCAGAATTAGTCACATTCGCTTATAGCTGCAGAGTCAGAGGCCAAGGATGGAGATCGGGTCTCCAGGGCCTGCTCCCTGCTGGGCAGAACATTGAGTGACCCAGCAGAGGACATGGGCACCCAGGCAAGGCTCCACCCAATGGCTGTCCAGACCCTCTACCGCTGAGAACCCTAAATGTTCAATTATTTTTAAATTGAAAGATACACCATATATGCTGAAGATACATCATACATCACACATGCTAAAGAGTGACTAAGATGTATTTGTTTAATTCAGAGAGTTACTATGAACTGAAGCCTATGTGACCACCACTGATAGCAGGAAATGAGCGCTTGGTGGCATCCTGAAGCCTCCATAGTCGCACACATCCCTGTCTCTCCACCTGGAGGCCAGCACCATCTAGACCTTTGTGCTAACCCCGGCCTTGCTCTCCTTGTGGGCTGACCACCTATGGATCCATCTTGAACAAGACTCCTGACGTGGCCTGTGTTGGAACTTAACGAGTATGAGACACACCATTTCTGTGTGCCTGGTTCCTTTGCTCGCTGTTAGGTCTGCGAGATCAGCTGTGCTATAGCTGAGTCTCTTCATTTTATTCCAGGTAGGTTAGTGATCAGTGTCACTAGGCACTGTCTTCCTCTTCCCAAAATCCTGGCTCCAATTCACACCCCACCGGCAGTGCAAGTTTTTATTGCTCCCCCTCCTCCCTGACCTGCGGTATTTTCTGGGTTTTAAATTATTACCCGTTTCGCTGCTTTTTTTTGAATGAGTGCTTCAGTGACTAGGAATTTGGTCACACCTGGCTCATTTCCCACATGGGGTCCCTACCAAGCAGGGGGTTGAAAGTTTCAGGGTGCTGCTATCCAGCAGGGCCTCTTAGGTCTGCCTATGACTTCATCTGAAGTCACGCGAGGGAAGGGGTTCTCAGTAATACATGGGAGACTGGGACCTGGAGCAGGGATTAGGAGAGGCTGGGTCCTTATCCGCCTCCCTACCTGAGGCTGGAGGCAGGGGCTCAGTCTCTGCTGTGGTTGGAAAGCCCCCCAAAAGCTCACATTGAGATGTAACTGCTTGGTAACAGTATTAAAAGGTGGGGCTTCATGGGAGTGATGTCTTCACGGATGGAAGTGGGTCCCCAGCACAAAAGAACGAGCTCACCCTCATTTCCCCTCTGTCTTCCTTACTCTTCCACCATGTTATGACCCAGCCCCAAGTGACCCCCTGGAGAGCAGACTCACAGAGCTGACCCTGTCTCATTCTCCAGATGGCTGCTTTCTCCCACTGCCCTGACCCTTGATTCCCTGGCACAGGCCCCAGGGTGTCCCAGTTCATCCATCTGGGCCCTCCCCACTCTTGGCACCAGCTCCCTGGCTCTGAGGTCCAGTCAGGGTGATGCTCCTCAAGGGGCCCTGTAGTCCCTCCCCCAGAGCTATTCCTGGCCTGGGTGCCTCCCCACCCCGCTGTCCCCCTGCCTGACCTGACCCCACAGCTGGGAATCGCTTGCTGGGGGTGGGGCAGCCCCCAGCTATATAAGCCTGGACCTAGGTGTCCTAGCCACCCTGGAGGCCCAGACCCTACCCCTGGTGACCTCTGAGCACTCTGCTAGATCAGCAGCCGGCCCAGCAATGGCAGAAAAAGCCACTTCCGAGCCCCCTGCCTCTGGCCCAGAGGAGACAGCATCTGAGTCTGCCAAGGTGCCCGTCACAGGGCCTTCTCAAGAAGTGGCAGCATCAGAGTCCACCGGGGAAGGGCAGGCTTTGGAGCCCCAGGAGCCTCAGGCACCTGTCCCCACTCCCTCTGCAGCCTCTGCAAGTCCCGCAGCTTCTGTAGCCACTAAGCCTGCACCTCCAAGTGAAGGTGACCACAGAGGGGCAGAGCAGAGGGGGAGACAGGCATGTAGGGAGGGGCTCCTGGGCCTCAACCTCTCCATCTCACCCTGGCCTCCCCTCAGATGTCCCCAGCGCTCCGCAGCTGCTGACCGTCGTGGATGTGAGCCATAACTCCGTGACTGTAAGCTGGGAGCCCCCTGAGAAGCTGGGAAAACTGGGGCTCCAGGGCTACGTGCTGGAGTTCTGCCGAGAGGGAGGTGAGTTAGAATCAGCTTTGCATGTGCCCTGGGGAGGTGGGGCAGGGCGCAGTGGGTCAAGGGACAATGCAGAGGGAGATAGTGCAAGCAGAGATTTCCTTAGCACCCCCCACCTATCTCCTCTTGCTCTCGTGGGACCTCTGAACGTGGAAGGCTGTCCTGTGACCTCCGAAGCCCTCCTACCCTCCAGCTCCAGCTTCTGAGTTACATGAGGGTGGGGAACATTGCACACCACTCTGATGAGAGGAGAAGGAGTACAAAGTAGCAGGCAGAGGAGCCTGCTCAGGGAGGGCAAGGTAGGAAGGAAGGATCAGAGATGCCGCAGAGTGGGGAACAATAGACAGTAAGGAAAGAAAGGGAACAGGAGAGGAGTTTGCCCAAGTCCTGCTGCCTTTGTCCTCCTCCATGACACTCAGGTTTGCCCTGGCCTCTACCTCTGCCTTGCTTTGTGATTTTGTAAATGCATCAAACCCTCTCAGGGCTTCAGCCACCCCATCTCTGGCCACTGTTCTAGGGCTCTAATATCAGCTGTCTTTGATGTCACTGAGCACTAAGAAGTCAGAGAGGGCGGGAGGAAATATGGGCCGGTCTGCTGTCCCAGGTCACCATGGAGAAGGGAAGCCCCATGGAGAAGGGTGCCTCCGGCCATGTCCCCAAGGCCTCACTGCCCTCTCTTCCACTCAGCCTCAGAGTGGGTGCCTGTGAACCCCCGGCCTATGATGGTGACCCAGCAGACAGTACGGAACCTGGCTCTGGGAGAGAAGTTCCTCCTGAGAGTGGCTGCAGTGAGCGTTGCTGGGGCTGGCCCGCCCGCCGTGCTGGAGCAGCCTGTCCACATCCAGGAGATCATCGGTAAAGCCCAGCCTCGCCGCTTGCCTCCCAGCCCTTACCTAGCAGAGAAACCGAGGCCAGCCGTAGACGGCACCATCCGAGCTACCATGTCCCTCCCATAGCCACACACACAAGCCACATGCGGGTGCCATCTTGCCTGGAAAAAGTGTCAGGTGGCTTCTCTCAGCAGCAAAGGGCTCTGGAGGTCAAAGAAGCCATTTCCCCCAGTGGTCCTTCCCTGGGCAGTGGGCAGAGGCTTCCTGCTGCCCAGAAGTGAAAACACAGCTCCCCTGGTCACCTTTCTCAGGGTCCCAATGCTGAGAGGCCATCTGTCTGTCCTCCTATCTCATCTTAATCTCTCCAGCAGCCATGGAAGCTCATTTTCTGCCCATTGCCTAAGGTCTGGGTTCTCCCAAGCCACCTGGAACACAGAAGGCCAGCTTTCCTGTCCTTCACAGTCCTGCTAGGAAGCAGAAGGGCTGCAAAAGGCCCATGAAACCTTCTCCAAGAGGGCAGTGGCTCACTGGGGACCTGGAGGCCAGCTGCTGTCCCCGTTGCTAATATTTCTATTTGCAGGGTGTATTAGCCTCAATCCTAGCCCTGCTGCCCTCCCAGAGCTGATCAGGTTTCATTCTGTTAATGGCAATGAGTCATTTGGTCTGGTCCCAGGTCTCTGGGGACAGCGCAAGGCCCCAGGGTGAAGAGAGACACAAGCAAGCAGGTGGCCTGAGGGCTTCTCCATCTTCCTTCATTTTCCTCCTCCAAGAGGATGGATGACTCCCAGTAGGGGCTTGGAGCAGGACTGCACTGCTCTGGACAAGGTGAACAGGAGGACATGGTATCATGGCCACAGGAGGGGTCAGGTTTGGCTTCAAGGCAATACTCAGGCCTGAGGCTTGAGAGACACCACAGGCTGTTGTGGCTGGCGCATCAATGCCAAGAGATCCCAAAGGGCCCAAGGACTCGCTCAGTACCACCCATCCTTCTGGTGATAGTCTTAGATTTAGATATCCCCTCGGGACCATTCATACCCTGTAGGGCTGCAAGGCATCTTCGCAGGTGCCATCTGGAAAGCCCAGGACATTGCCGGTCTTGGAGCAAGGCGCAGCTCCACGTGGCAGCTGTGGTATGGCTTTGTTGACTGTAGCATGGAGATGGCAGAAAGCCCTCTTGGTTGGGAGAGTCCTAGACTTTCCCCCAGGGCCCCAGGGAGCTCAGACTCAGAGAGACCTCTGAGGGCCAGCCAGACTAGCACCCACTTCTCCATAAAAATTCCTCTGGCAGAAGAGAAGGGGATTTCCTGGAGAGAAAGCGGGGAGGAGGAGGCCATGAACAAGTGTGAAACAACCAAGCTTCTTGTGGGCAGGGCAGAGTGGGGGCCTGTCCAGGGTCCTCAGCTGCTCAGCTGTCCCTTCTCAGCCACCTGGAGCTGCCAAGCATTCCTGACCCCCTGCAGCTGCCCAGAGAGCATTCCAGGCCTGTGACCCCCAAGCCAAGTGCCTGCTCAGCTAATCCTTGGAGACACAGTGTTCCTTCTCACTGTCTCCTCCTTGGCTGCCCTTCATGCCATGACCAACTGCTCCCACCTGTTTGCTGCTGAGGAGCCACCTCCAGGGATAGGGACAGCGGCCACTGCAGCTTCCCTTGGAATGTCCAGACTTCAGTGACTGTGCTGAATTAGGGTGTGGCCAGGAAGGTGGCTCTCTGCCATAGCAGGGGGCCGAAACAGGAAGACTTCCCCAATATGAGATTAAAGACTAGACAGGGACACAAGAAGAAGGGGATGTACCTGCTCCAGCCTCATTTTGGTGGGGAAAGACTCCAACATTTCCAGAAAAAAGAGCAAGCAGGTCTTACAAAGGGGTCTCTGAAAGTCCTGCGCCATGGTGTGGCAGGGAAGCTGGATCAGCAGTCTGATGGCTGCCGTTACTCCCCTCCCTGGTTCAGGCCAACAGATACCACACCTGTCCTCCTGCAGGGGGAGACAGAGAGCTGGCTGCTGCCCCATCTGGAGCAGATGCCTGGGCTGCAGGGCAAATCCTAGTCTGGCAGGGTTGAGGTGCCAAAGGAGTGCCTGGGATGCTTACCAGTTCACACCACGGAGGCCCTGACCTCCCTGGAACCTCTTGACTCTCAGCTCCCCAAGGCCCTCAAGGGACTTGGGTCCCTCCACCTCAGAACTGAGAGCATTGCCCTTCTCACAAGGAAGCAGCCGGGACACACCCAGGAGTCTGCCTGTCTGGCCAGCAGCCCATGCCAGCTGTCCCCTAACCCTGCCCCAGGATCCCCGTCCAGTTGTCCATCTGGTGCTACTGATAATCCTAGACTGTTGCTTTCACGCAGAGGCCCCCAAGATCCGTGTCCCCCGTCACCTTCGTCAGACCTACATCCGCCAGGTGGGAGAGTCCATCAACCTGCAAATCCCCTTCCAGGTGCGTCTGCCTGCTCAGAGGGAGGGAGGAAGAGCAAGAACCCAGGCTGATGTGTGTCAGAGCATACAGGAAGTGTCAGTGTCCCCATGGGGTCTCCTGAGGACCACAAACTCTCTCCATTATGCATACAACTGTGTTGAAATTCTCCAGCCTGCAGACATGCAGGCAGACCCAAGGGCAGGTCAGACCCCTGGAGGACATGTCTCTGGGCAGCACCTGTGGCTCCAGCTTTTGCAGTTGTGGACCAACAGAGTGGTCCTGGCTGCTGGACACAACCCCAGACACCCCTGGAGCCAGTGGACATGGGATCTGGCACTTGCCACACTCACCTGAGTACTCCTTCCTGCCAGGGGAAGCCCAAGCCTCAAGCCTCATGGACCCACAATGGCCAGGCCCTGGACAGCCAGCGAGTGAGTGTGCGCAGCGGCGACCAGGACTCCATCCTCTTCATCCGCTCGGCCCAGCGCTCTGACTCAGGCAGCTATGAGCTCACCGTGCGGCTGGAAGGCCTGGAGGCCAAGGCCATTATCGATATCCTGGTGATTGGTACGGGCTGAGGGAGAAGGGGCCGCCTCCTGAGACTCGGAAGTCCTCCTTCTATCTTAGAGCTGAGGGCAGGTGGGGGGCAGGCTAAGGAAGCATCACAGGAGCTAAATCTGGGTGTGGGCATCTCATTCTTACTCTCCTTCCCACTATGGTCCTGCAGAGAAGCCGGGACCCCCCAAGAGCATCCGGATACTGGACGTCTGGGGATGTAATGCTGCCCTCGAGTGGACCCCACCCCAGGATACAGGCAATACAGAGCTCCTGGGCTACACGGTGCAGAAGGCAGACAAAAAGACAGGGGTGAGCTGGCTGGGGCCGAGTGGAGTAGGGGAGGAAGTGGCCAAGATATCTGGGAAGGTCCCTCCCGTGACCAGTCACAGGACCCAACTCTAGTGCTACTGCTCACTGAACCCCTAAGTGGCCCTCAGCAAGACTTCCCTCTCTATCCCTCAGTTTCCTCCTCAAGTCTGCAGGGGGTGCTGCACTGGGCTCTCTGCAGTCTTTTAATCTCTGAAGCTGTATTTCTGAAATCTTAATGTGTGTAGGAATCACCTGGGAATTTGCTAAGATGCAAATTCTGATTTAGTAGGTCTTAGTGGAGGCTGGCTCCTGCCCTGCAGGAAGTGTCAAGCGCTGCTGACTCTGCTGGCCACACTTTGCATAGCAAGGCTCTAGAATTCTCTGAGAACTTCAGAGAGATCTCCTGAGTGCTCATCTGAGTGAACCAGGAGCCCCTCTCCCAATTCAAAGTCCCTCGGGCTGGAAACTAGATGGCTCGGTCTCTCAGGGTTAGGGACATTGAATGAGTCCTTGCAAGGAAGAGGCTACAGGGTGAGGAAGATGAGAAGAGGGGTGAGTGGTGAGGGTGACAAGCCGGGGTCCCCGCAGCAATGGTTCACAGTGCTGGAGCGCTATCATCCGACCACCTGCACCATCTCTGACCTCATCATTGGCAACTCGTACTCCTTCCGGGTCTTCTCAGAAAACCTGTGCGGCCTCAGCGACTCGGCCACCACCACCAAGGAGCTTGCGCACATCCAGAAGGCAGGTGGGTGTGGGCTGGGCAGGCATCCTGACTCTTACCCTGTCTCCATCTCTTCCTCAGTGTTCCCGTATCCCTCTCTCTGGCCTTCTCCTGAGCACCTGCTCCCTGGCACCTTGGAGGCTTTCCTCCAACTCCACAGTTATGTGCACAACACACACAGGCACACACACAGGCACACACACAGAGGCACACACACACACAG
>PVJX010023691.1:0-28964 GCA_004027295.1 Dolichotis patagonum | reverse complement strand
TTGTTTTGTTTTATCTTGCTTTGTTTTGTTTTTCCCTCTAATACAGAAATGATAGATATACATGTAGAGACTCATGCATGTGTAGAGCTTATAAACAGTTTACGAGAACCAACTATATAACACATGTTGAAATGAACAACTACTTTGAAGAAAAAGAGACACTACAGTACCCAGTGCTGATTCCATAATGTCATGATGTGTAACCCAGCAAAATTATCATTCTTTGTTCAAAGTGATTTTAGCTTGTTTTGTTTTGTTTAAGTTCAACACACATGAAGGTATGGACAGCTGTTTTGAGGAGAATGAGAGACACTATGATAGCCATTCTTGGCTTCCCTATTGTCTGGTCTTGAAGACCTGAAACTCCCTCTTTGTCCTGCTCAGATCAATTCCATACTATGTTGTTTCATGTGAATTCCCTGTATGTGACAATATGGACAACTATTTGGAAGAAAACAAGAGGCAATACAATAGAGAGTGAATATCTCCAATTGTCTAGTTTTGGAATTTATGTCCCTTACATTGCTTTCTTGTGATCTGATTTGTTCTGTTTTGTTGTGTTTAACTTTACCCTTTTGATATAATTGAATGTATATTTGAGCGGGTAAGATGGATGACCATATTGCTGGGGTTTTTTGTCAGATCGTGGAAACAAAACTGATAACAGACTCACTGTTTGAATGTCTACTTTACATGTTTTAACTTTATAATTTGAACAACTATTTCCAAGAAGTCAGTATATACTTTGTCAAGTAATAATCTCTTAGGTTTTTTTGTCGTTGTTCTTTTCCTTTTTTCCTTGGAATTCTGTATTGTTGCTACCCTTTATTCTGTTTTTTTTTCTTCTCTTTAAATAAAATTTTTTAAAAACTTTTTAAAAAAAGGAAGGAGAATGATTGTATGTTTATAGATATACATATATATGTGTGTATGTGTATATACACAAAATAGATAACTATACTACTGATCTCTATAAGTCTACCAAAAACAGCAGTTTTTACTCTCATTGTTTGTTTGACCATTTTTATGCCTAAATCTTGTAACCTGAACAACTACTTCTAAGATAACAATATACAATATATGATACAACTCATTAACTAGTGTTAATGTCCTACTATTTTTTATGAAATTTGTATCATTTCTAGCTTTTGCTTTGTTTTGGTTTTAAAGCAATAAAAAAAATGAAAGATTCTGTTTTTCAAAAGACTATTATAACACACTCATTGTAGTACATACCTATAATCCCAGCTAAGTTCAAGGCCATTCTGGGTAAATGGAAGGACACTGTTTCTTTTTTTTTTTTTAATTTTATTTAAAGAGAAAAAAAGCTAAACAGAAAAAAAGGGTAGAAATAATACAGAATTTTTAAAAAACAGTTAGAAATCACTAGTTGATAAATTACATATTGTCTTCTTAGAAATAGTTGTTCATGTTACAGAATTAAGGCATACAAAGTAGACATTCAAACAGTGAGGCTGCAAACAGTTCTGTTCAACGATCCAACAAGAACTTAGTAATACAGTTATCAATCCTACACACTTAAACATACATGCACTTATATCCTTTAGAGCACTTTTTTTTCCTCCTTTTGCTTTTTAAGTCCATTATCTGTTTAGTTATATCATTTTTCAGCTTGTTCAGTATCTTACTGATCTGTTTTGTCGTTGTTATTTCCTTTTTAATCACCTTATATAATTTTGTTGTTTGTTTTTGAGTTTCTCCTCATCCATATCCCATGGATCAGCTTTGGTGGAGTTGGGAATTTTGGGAGGTACTTTGTTACCCTATTTTCTCATGTTCTATTGTTTTTTTTATTATTTAATTATTTATTAACTTGGAGGTAGTATTATATAACAAAACAGGATGGATTAAAGCCAATTACACAGTGTAGTGAAATTGGTGCAGAACATCACAGTAGGTCACCGGGACAACAGTGGACCCTGTTTCTTATACTAATAAAAAAATAGACTCCATTATGAAAATGAAAAAGCCAAACGCATTAGAAAGTGGTAATGGTACATATTTGCAACAAAAGTCTGTTATCCAATATAATAAAACAATGTCTCCAGGCCAATGAAACAATTGATTTTAAAAATGGGATATATTTAAGCAAACATTTCACACATTATGAGATGCCAATCTCAAATACACGAAAAGATATTTGTCATCAGTCATAAAGAAAATACAGATTAAAACCATGGTGAAACACCATTAAGCACCAACTAAAATGGCAAATTGTAAAAGATTAATCATATTAATCATGAGATATAAGAATATGGAGCAAAGAGAATTTTCATGTATGTCTGAGGTTACATAAAATGTTTTAAACACTAGCAATAGTTTGGTAGCTTCTTTAAAAGTTAACCATATTCTTTTCAATGACTCACAATTCCATTCTTAGGTGTTTTCCCAAGAAAAAAATGAAAATATATTTCTACAGGAAATGTTTTGGACACATGGCCATAGCAATTTTATTTAAAATAACTCAAAACTGGAAACAACCAGGCTGGGGATTTAGCTCAATGGCACGGCACCTACCTGTTAGGCTCAAGGTCCTGAGTTTGATTCCCAGTACCAAAAAAATAAAAAACTGGAAACAACCTAAACACCTAACTGAATGAATAGCATATAAATGCAATGGAATATTATGTACTATTTTTTAAGATACATACTACATACAAAATAAATAAATCTCAAAAACACTATTGATTGTGATGGTGTTTACTTGGCTGTATACATTAGTCAAAGTTCATTAACGTTTTCCTTAATATGGAAGCATTTTATTTTATTTTATACAATTTGTAACTGGATAAAGTCAGTTTTAAATAACACTACTGATCTAAAAAACAAATTCAGTCCTGCATTCAGACACTCCATAATCTATCCCACATTTTTCCACCTTTGATTTCTATATGTACCTTAGATTCAAAACAACTCTCAAACTCAAACACTAGGACTGAGGTTGTAGCTCAGGGGTAAAGCATTTGTCTAACATATATGAGGCTCTGGGCTCAATCCATCTTTTTTAAAGGACCAAGAATGTAGCTCAGTGCAAAGGACCTGGGCTCAATTTCCAGCATAATGCTAAATAAATAAATAAACCTAGCTTACAACGTGTCCTCCTCAAACAAAATGATTTACCCACTCTTACTCCTACTCATAGCTTCCTGAGCCTACATAAACCCTCTTTATTCTGAAGAGCCTATAATTATGATCTTTCCACAAATCCTTCCCCTAGCTTGGACTGATTTTCTATCCTTTGTAATTTGTACCCCTTGTACTATGTAAGCTGTTCATTTGTTTATGTGTGTTCCTATCATCTCCCAAGGTCAGCTGCCACCCGTTGGTATATACAGCCAATTTACCTCATTATTAGTAGTTATATGTTCTATAAAGTTGCTTTGAACCCTGAATTAACAAATACTGAACCACTGTTCTAGAGAAAATGTAGGGTTAAATTCCTTTGAGCCTGTGGCCCCAACATTTTCAATGCATAATCAATGCCCCAATCAATGCATAACACAATATACTGTGTATTTCTCTTTCAAAGATACCCTACTTAATTTGTGTTGTTGATTCATTGAGTTAAGGACTAACAGCACTGTAAGTCATGCCCCCCACACACATGGATTTTCTCCACAAAGCATCATCATGGTTTGTTTAGGAGTCCTAGATAGTGCTTCAGCACAGTAATTCAAGGCTATTTCAAACACCAAATAGGATGAAAGCAAAAAGGATAAAAACATGTTTTAAAACCCACTGGATTAAATAATGCCTCCAAAGGGCACTTATTTAGATAAAGTATGGAAGGTTTAATAAGAAGGCACAGCACTGTCTTGTGCATCCTCAGCAGGAGACATGGATATTAGAGACCCTCAGCTTTTTATGTATGCCCACAGTGATTATAAAAGTGCGATGAGTATTGATTTGGGGTTAGAAATAAATTGTAGCAAGATAGGAATAGATAGATAATAAAGATCACCTGTACTTGACAACTTCTAAGTGCATTGAATGCACTTAGGGCCTTCCATTTGTCCTGATAATGAAAGGACAAAGAGAAAGCATTAACTCATGGCTTCACTTAACTCGCCACCAATCTCTGTGTTTGAAATTCACTCTAGGAGGTAGTATTTCTGTGTTTGTAATTCATTCTAGGGAGTAGTTTTGGACTAGGAGACAAACTCTTTGAAGTCAATTTTAAGATACTTTCAGCTAAATAGTAATCCATTGCTTGGCAGAGGCTAAAGAGAAAATTTCATACAAGCATGGCATCCATTTTTAAAAAAGTAGTTTCTTGTTCTTTATTAGCAACCTAAAAGTTATGTTCTTCTGATTGGGGAAAAGGGGAAGGAGGAAAAAATGATTGTCATGTGTCTAAAGCAATTTTCCTTCTTGAATTAAAAATAGACCAGGGAATGGCCCTGAAGCAAGGCCAGCAGATTGCTATAGCTGCTGGTTTCAAACAGGAGGCCAAAGAGAATTCTTTCTGTGGTCTGTTGGCCATTTCAGAACTTTGGAAATGTAATGGTCAATTCTTCAGAAAGAAATAGCACGTGAGTGTGGCAGACTTTCAGAGGCCTGCAGGAGAGAGACCCTGGCACTTTGGGACCTGCACCGTGAGGTTGACTCAGGGTGCCAGGAGAACAAGGAACTCCTCCCCTTTCTGGGGGGTGGCTGTGAGTGTGCAGACTTTCGGTGGCCCGAAGGAGAGAGACCCTGGCACCTTGGGACCTGCACAGTGCGGTTGACTCGGGGTGCCAGGAGAACCAGGAACTCCTCCCTTCTCTGGGAGGTGGCTGTGAGCCTGCCAGCGCACGGGCTGAGAATCAAACATCTCATGTCGTCCTGTCTGTCCCCCATCCCATGTCCCCCCCGCCTAGCAAGTGGGAGCCAGTGAACTACACATCTTGTGAAAACATTGGCTATGTTATTTAGTATGAGCTACCCATATGCAAAGATATGGACAACCATTTGGAAGAAAACAAGAGACAATATGACAGATAGTGAAGATCTCTGGTTGTCTAGCTTTGAAATTTATGCTTTCTTATGTCCCGTTCTGTTCTGTTTTGTTGTGCTTAATTTTACCTCATTTTAAAATAAAATTTTAAAAAAATAGACCAGGGAGATAAAATGCAGGATTTATACTGACCCATAATAAATTTCAAAGAATACACCAGAAAGAGAGTAATCAAAGAAAAAGAAGAATGCCACGAAATATTTTAAGTTACCAGACTCAGTATTAGAAGACCTGCATGGAAATGAACACTTACGTATACTCCTAATGATTTAAATTTTGGAGAAGAAGATTAGTAATATATATCAAGAACCTTAAAAATACCTACATTCTTTAATCCAGTAATTCTGATTCTGGACAGTAGAATTAATTGAAGATGCAGCCTACAGATTGTAGTGTCATATAAAACAGAAGTATCTTCAAATAGACCAAATACCTAAAGAAGAACAGAAAAATAAGTAAATCATAGTACAGCTGTGTGTAAGTCAGGGAGCAGACTCTCCTTCCTCCCCATCCTTTTCTACCCTTCATATTCAAGGCCATTCTCCTCTATTACTTGATGGAAGGAGAATTTTTTATGATCATGGAGCTCAGGTGACCATTCCAGCTCCTCTGTGGACCACCATTCATTTGACAGGTGGTCTCTATGTACAGCTCCTAAATGCAGCCACCTGCAAAGACACTGTGGAGGCTGGATTGGGAGATGGCCACACTTTCTTTCAGACCTTTCATTTTATTCTTCATACCTTATGCCACAGGCTGTGAGTGTTGTATTTTGGCTTAATTAAATTTTAAGTAGGACCAAAGCACCTAAAGCTGTGTGCTGTCCAAACAGTCTCCAGTCTGTGGAGTAAGCACTCCAAAACTTCAGACCTTCAAAGAAAAAGAGAAGATTCATTTCACTGATAACATCACATTTCCTGTCTCTGATCCCCATGCCTATTTCTGCCTTCTATTGTGTTTTCTTTATTGAGTATCCACACAAGTTTGGAAACCTCTCTTCTAATCCGTCAGAGTTAGTTTCCTCTTCCCTGGAATTGCATGTCCCCCAATTTCATTTCCCACTCTAGAATAAGGTCCTGGGTTTATTTTGAAGGGGAGTTGAGAAGAAAATAGAGTTTAGCATAATGGTGAGTGCTATGGTTTATATCTAGATGTCCCCCAAGAGCCTCCTGGATGAAGCTTTGTTAAGGTGATTGCATTCACGAAAGTGTGGTAGTTGACTTGCTGTTGGAAGGCAAGGGTTGGTCAGGAGAGGCTGGTCACTGTGGGCAAGACCGTTATACCTCCCTCCCAGGTTCCTGCCTTGACTCTCTGCTTCCTGGTAGCCATGCCCAGACTCTCCCAGTGTGCCTTCCTACCTTGGAGCCAGCCAACTATGGATAAAAAATGTGAGTTAAAATAAGTCACACCTCCTTTAAGTTGCAGGTGTCACATATTTTATCCAACCTAACCACAAGGAAAGTGACTACAATAGTCAGTAATAGCTTTTCCAATGCAATCGGAAAGGGATGAACTAAGGCAGGGTATTGGCAATGCAAAAGCTCCACAACAGAAGAGGGTGAGTGAGGATACGTCTCATCTGGTGGGTTTCTCTTGTGATTCCCTGTTCAGTCACAGGTAGTAAAGGTGCCTCTTTGTTCTTCCAATTTTCCAGAAAGAAACTGTTGAGCAATGTGTACAATCTCCCAAGAATAAACATTCATTCTCTAAAATAAATATCTAATCCAATGGCTCCCAATCTGACTGCACATTAGAATTATCTGAGGGGCTTTTCAAAACTTCCAATGACCAGGCTCTCCCTCCAAAGATTCAGATTTAATTGGTCAGGTGCTCAGATCACACTGAGCTCTGAAAATTATGCTATAATTATTGAAAATGATACTTTTAGAACTTTTCTCCTATAAACCTTGCTCTGGGATTTAGAGTCTAGACAGATTCTCTTAAAGATTGCTCAAAGAACATTAATTCAATAAGAATTTTAGCAGACATTAGAATCCCCCAAAATAGAAAAATTTAAAGATTTTGTGCTCGAATAGATTTTAGAAAATCTAACCTCCTAAACTAAGGAAAATAAATATTTATTTGCAACAGAATTTCTCATAGGCTTTGATATATCAATGTGTGTCATAACTCTTCAGAAAGGAGCTATATATAATATATAGCATTTCTGAATATATTTAACCAGGGACATATATTGTTTTCTGTTTGTCTTCTAGGGTAGCTCTAAAAATATCCAAGAAATCTGGCTTCAGAAGTATCACATATCATTTATGGTATGCTTTTTTTGAACAATTTAAAAATATTTTTAAAGAAATTTTTGACAAAAAAGCAGGTTATCTACATTATGCTAACCACGCCTTTGGCTTAATCTCTGAGAGTCACTTCTCTATATCCTGAATTAACTACTTGAATGTTAAATAATCAGATAAATTATCTAATAGTGTTTCCACTGGAAACTGAAATCTCTATTCCTCACCTTGAATATGAGTGAACTTGTGACTCCTTCAACTTAGAGTATAATGGGTCACAAGGACCATGCAGCATTTGCTGGGACACTTATACTTGGAGCACTAAGCTACCATGTACATAAGCAATCTGACTATCCTGGGGACCCAGGTGCCAGTGGAGGCCCCACGTGTATAGACACTCATATCTACAAAAGCTCAGTCATCCAGCTATCCTCACCAAGACACCTCACATGAATGTGAAGAAGCTACCAGATAATTCAAGACTCTCGCTTTTCAAGTTACTCCTTATTATTCAAATCATCCAGCTGAGACCCCCAGACATTCTGAAACAGAAACGAGTCATCCTCACTGTGCCCTGTCAAACAGCTGATTCATAGAGCCTGCAAGCATAATAAGTTTTAGGGTGGCTTATTATGCAGCAAGTGATAACCACAGCACAGCCTAAAATAGTTTTCAAAGATATATCCAGCCTCTACCACAGTTTTAACGATGAAAGCTGAGTGAAGGAAGGTGGGAGGGGACTGAGGAGAGCAAGTTAGCTCCATAGGTGAGTGCAGAGGGCTTAAATGTAGGCTTCTACTACTCCTAGTTTGAGGGAGATGTCCTCAGGTACCTACATGGAGAATAAAGCTAATACTTGGGAAAGAAATTGGCTCAAGCACTATAAATTCTGATCTTATGCCTTATTGACATGGCAAATAGTTCCCCTCTAGAGCCCTGTGACAAGCCAAAATGCCCAGCAGCCAGCTCCAGGGTCTAGAGGCCTTCCTCTGGCTGTCATCTCAGCACTGTCTCCCCAGCCTGGGAGGGTCAGCCTCCAGGAGCACTCCCACCACGATCCCTCTCCATCCCTGTAGGGTTCATCTAGACAATACCAATCTCAGAACTCTGTGGCCTGATTATTAAAGTGATAAAGGGAAAGCTAGGTGACGGCCATGGAGATTATCAGAGAATGAGATAATACGGCAAAGCACAGAAGCTGTTTCTTTATAAAGGAGTCTGCGGCCTTATTTGTGCAGCTAGCATATTATTACCATACTTGGATTTCATTTGGACCCAAAATTATTATGAAATATCAGAATACTTATATTGAGATATCTGTATTCTCACACATTACATTTGCACTCCATGCCTGATGGCAGGCTAGTTTTTTAGAGATGATAGAGGATGGGGGAAAGTGGCTAACTAGGGATATCAACCATCTCAGTTTGTCCAAGATTAAGATGGTTCCTAAGATAAGGACTTTCAGAGCTAAAAGCTGAAAAGTCCTGAGAAAATCAGGATAGTTGGTCAAAACTAACATCTCCAGCTCCAGTGGACACAATTACCCTGCATATGCAAGATAAGTAAGCAGGTCACAGGTCAGGACAGCCCTCCAGAGTAGGATAAAGGGAAGCAAGAGCCACAGCCACTGCCCATATGGACCCTTGTGGGTACCCAGCTCCAGAACAGGCTCTGATGATGGTGTTCTAAGGATGGCACCCTACCTATCAGTCCAGAGCTCTCAAATAATTTATAGATAAACTAAGGTTTAGAAAACACAGGGTTAGAGGACTTCCAAAAAGATGGGGGAGGAGTAAGGAGCAACAAATCAACCTGTCCGAGATTCAGAATACAGACACTGGGAACAACTTCTCAAGGAAAGAAGGAGAGAGGTGGATCACTGGGACCCAGGAAGGACATGAAGGGAAAACTGGAACCCCTAGAAAAACTGATGAGATAGACCAAAATGTAGAAAAAGGGAGAGGCAACCTGCACTTTCTCCCTGGCTCCCGGCTCATGGTATGAGAAAGGAAGATCAAATCTACAGAAACACAGTGAAAGTGGGTGACTCTAGAGGTCTCCAGGGAGAAGTACACCAATGGGATGGAACAGTGAATGCTGTGCACTGCGATAGTTGTTGAGTGACTCCAGTCCAAGCAGCTGCTGTGTCCCCTGGAAAGCATGCTTATCAGATACCACTTTAGGGAGAGGCTAACTGAACTCAGGACTCAGCAACTGCAGGTCAGCTTCATCCCAGGGCTCCCAGTGTTAAATTACCACAGTGACTGGGTGCAGAAAAATCTGATGTTCCTGTCAGGGAGCTGGGAATAGGCTGGCTGGAGATACTCGGAGTGTTATAAGCTAAACAGTTCAGACCCCAACCCCACAATCATATGGCAGGTCTAGCCTGAACATCCATGGATTTGAAAGTCTGAGAGCTGGGCTGGGGATTTAGCTCAGTGGCTTAAATGCCTGCCTGGCAAGCTCGAGGGCATGAGTTTGATCACCCATACCAAAAAAAAAAAAAAGAAAGTCTGAGAACTAACACCTCTCCCTAATCCTACCAGAGCTTGCTGGGATTATCTAGCATAGCTCTGACTGCTTCCTTTGTCCACTAGCAAGAGCAGAGTCAGCCTTGAATTGAACACAGCCACAAAACTGTAGATCCAAGAAAATAACCACAGGCTTGATACCACAAGAAGGAAAAACAATTTTTTTCTTTGCTTTTAGGTTTTTTGTTTTGTTTTGTTTTCGTTCATTTCACTTTATTCTCTGATTGTTTTTGTTTCTTTGTGAGACTTTATTTCATTGTTTGTAATTTGTTTTGTTTAGTTTTATTTTGTCTCTTTTTTTGTTCTTTCATTTCTTGCATCCCTTCTATCTTCCTGAACACTGGTTTCCTAAAACTTGGATAACCTTCCCCTGTCCTTCAGCCTTGCTTCTAATCTCTTTTTCTTCTTTTATTTTTCTGTTTTATCCTCTTTTGCCTTTTAGTTGATTCCCTTTAGGGGAAAATTTCTTTAATGAGTGGGCACTTCCTGTATTTGGATTTGTCTTAGATTTTGTTAAATAACTATAAATCTTGGGCATATGGTTGAGGAAGTAAATATTGGTTATCACAGTAATTCATTCTTTCAGCCTATATTTGATGCTATTGTCATTGCTGATTGTACTACCGGCCAAGGTAACAACACAGTTACTGCGATCAACTGCTATTCCTTCTATATCAATACCTATATTTTGGGTACAAAAAAATAGCTTGGCCTCGTAGCAAACTTTGCAAGGCCAAACAGGCAGCAACCTCTCATCCCTAACAAGCAGAAGAGGCAGAATCCTGGGACAGACTCAAAGCCCAAGAGCCAACTATGTCTAAAAGACATCTCTGAAAGTAATCTCCTTAAAACATTTCAATACTAGTAACAAAGCTAGCTACCATAGCAATTTGCAAGCATCAAAGCAGAAAAGAAATAAATTTTAAAAAATAAAATGAGAAAACACAGAAGCAAGACACAACCCCAGACCTCCAGCTCACCCAAGTAAAATCCAGGTGGCACTGGGATAGAAGAAATCAAAAGTCACCCAGCTGAACATCCTGGTAGCAATGAAGGGAACAGCCAATGAATGAGGTTTTAGGGAAAAAAATCAGAAGTGATTACACAGACCCTGCCAGCCAAGGAGAAACAGGAAGGAAGCTACACAGCACCCTCATGCATCAGCAACAGCCCTGTTGGCTGGAGAGAACCAGGAAGAAGGTCACACCTCCCACCACGAGACAGCCAGTACACAGGCTGGGAGACAAGAACGCATTCCCATGCAACCCACTCCTGTAAGCAATTGGCTGACTCAGAGGAACATAGACTAAGATGATAACAACTGAAGTGAAAATCTAATGCTTGTACTGTTTGATTGACTTTGTAAGACTAAAGCCAGCAGTTTGAGCGACTATTTAGAGGATAACAACATGCAATATAGTAATTATTGTGGATTTCCTACTGTCTTATCACTGATTTTGTTTTGTTTCATCTTACCATTCTATTTTATTCCCTTTAAATTAAAAAAGTTAAAAAAATAGAAAGAAATGATTATACAAATAATTAAAGAGAATATGACCATAATGCATGATAAGCAGGGGATATAGCTCAGCAGCACAGTGCCCACCTAGCAAGTGTGAGGTTGTGAACGTTATCTTAAGTATAAAAAAAAATAATGAAATATGTGGCTAATGAACCTAGAGTAGACAGAGATTTCTACCTGGGGGAGGGAGGGTTACTGGGGATCAAACTCATGACCTTGTACTCACTAGGCTCGCACTTGAGCCACTGAGCTAAACCCTCAGCCCCACCTAGATAGAAGATTTTAAAATAGAAAAGCTGAGCAAGCAGCCACTCTGGTAAGCAGCTGTGAGTCTACTGTAGCATGGGCTGAGAATCAAACATCCAATCCCCCCTCCCCGCCCCATTAGCAAGTGGGAGCCAGAGATCTGAGCATCTCTTGGGAGGTTGACCATGTGTAATATAGTAAATAAGGGGGATTTCCTTCTACTATCTCTTTGAAGGTAAATATTTTTATCACCATTTTGCTTTGTCCTGATTAATGGTATTGCTCTATTCAATATTCTGTTTTGATAAGTTCTATAATATTCTGTATTTCCTTTGACTTTGCTATACCTGATTGAAAAAACAACTATTGTGAAGGTAACGAGATATACTATGGTACCTATTACTGTTATCCCGGTAACCTGCTGTGAAGTTCTGTACCAATTTCACTACACTGTCTCAATTGGCTTTATTCCATCCTGTTCTGTTGTATTTTACTACCTTCAAATTAATTTAAAAAATGTAAAAAAAGAAACACATTTAACTTGAAAGGAAATTTATAGACTGAAAATCAAAGGAGAGAAAACAATTGTTCCATACAACAGGAGATCAGAAAAAAAGCAAGGGTAATTTGCCCATCAACCACAGAATGGATAAGAAAGATATGGTATTTTTGTACCATGGAAAACTACCCAACTATAATATGGAATAATCTTGAGGTTCTCATAGGTAAATGGGTGCAACTGGAGATCATGTTCATGGGTGAAACAGTTTGAACTCATATGGGTGAACCCTAGCATAAAAAACAGAAGGAGTTAGAGGGAACAAAAAAGCACAATGTATATTATAAAAGTGATAGGGGAGGAAACACCTGGGAGGAGAAGGTAGTGACACTGTTAATTTCTTACCATCTTGGCTTAAACTCTTGTATTGTTTTCACAATTTTGTTAAGTTTGGTTTTGTTCTGTCTTGTTTTGTTAGATTTTAATGTGTCTAATGGTATGGGCAGCTATTTGGAACATAATGGGATGTATTATGGTATTCATGGTTAGTTTCCTATTATCTTGTTTTGAAGTCCTATAATGTTTTCATTCATTTGTTTAATTGGTTTTATTCTGTTGTGTTTTGTTTGACTTTATTATGTGTGATAGTATGGACAACTGTTTGGAAGAAAATGAGACATTATAGAAACCATTGTTCATTTCCTATTATCTGGTGTTGAAGTCCTGTAATGCTTTCATTCTTTTGATTATTTTATACTATTTTGTTATGTTTGATATTGTTGTGTATGAAGATATGGACAACAACTTTGAAGAAAAGAGACATTATGGTAGCCACTGTTGATTTCCTGTTGTCTTGTTTTGAAGTCTTGTGTTGCTTGAATCGTTCTATTCTTATTTGCTTTGTTCTATTTTGTTTTGTTTTATTCTCTTTAAAATAAAACTTTTTAAAAATAAATAAACTAGAAAAGTTTTAAAAAGTGATGGAAATCATGAATGTCCAACATAGAAAAAAGCTGGAATCCATAAAACAAATTCAAATGAATATCCAGGAGATTAAAAATTCTACCAGAGAAATACACAGAGAGGGCTGGGGAGTTAGCTCAGTGGCATAAGCACCTTCCTTGCAAGCATGCAGTCATGAGTTTGATCCCCAGTCCCCCCCAAAAAAAAATTAATAGGAAAATCAACCAGTGGAAAGATAGGTTATCAGACCTAGAAGACAGAGATGCAGTCAGCAATTATTAAATGAAAAATTTCTTCAAAATAGCAAGAGATAATGAAAAATCTATCAAACTGCTGTATAATGCAAAGAAAAATAACATAAAATTAATTGTAAACAATGAAAAATCAAAGGATAGCACAAAGGGCATAAAAATCAGTTCACAGAAGTAATAGCAGAAAACCTTGCAACCAAGAAAAAGAATTTGACATATACACAAGTAATGTATATAGAACTATGATCAGAAAAAAACTATACCAAGACATATGATAGTTAAGATTCCAGAAATTCAATACAAGAACAGAATATTAAAAACTGTTAGGGACAAGAAACAAATCATCTATAAAGGAACACCCATAAGAATCACAGCAGACTTAACACAACCCTCAAGTCAAGGATAGCTTGGAGTAAAGTATTTGAAGCCCTAAAAGAAAACATCCTCCAACTCAAATTGATATACCCCCACAAAATTATCTTTCAAAATTGATAGAGAAACAAGATACTTCCACAATAAAACACACCGGAAGAAATTCATGACCACAAAGCAAGCACTTTAAAAAGTTCTGAAGGATACACTATAAAATGACAATGAAGACAATAATCCCAAGAACCTCAATAGAATGAATCCACTAGGCAAGGTAAGCAATTAAATAGAACAGACAGAAAAGGAATCAATGACAGGAAATTTATGTGCTGACAAGGACAAGTCAATACCTATCATTTATAACCATCAATGTGAATGGTCTCTACTCACCAGTCAAAAGGAACAGACTGGCAGAATGGATTGAGAAATAAGATCCAGCAATGTGCTGCATATAAGAAAGACATTTAACTCAAAATACACTCACAGACTTAAAGGCAAAGTATGTAAAACAATACTTCATGTGATAGGAACCCAGAAAGAAGCAAGTGTAGCTATTCTATTTTTTTAAAAAGTATACTTCAAGCCAAGATTGATCAGAAGAAACAAAGAAGGTTACTACATACTTGTTAAGGGAACAATCCAAGCAGAAGAGATAATGATCATAAATATATATGCAACAAATACCAGCACCCCCAACTATATAAAACCAACACTAATGGATATGAAAAGTCAGATAAGCACTAATGCAATCTTAATAGGGGACCTCAATAGCCCACTGTCACAAATAGAGCAACTAGACAAAAAAAATCAATATAGAACTACCATAGTCCAACCAAACTTTTGAACAAATGGACTTAGTAGATATCTACAATGTTCCAACCCACAACAACAGAATACACATTCTTCTCAGCAGCAAACAGGATTTTCTCAACAGAACACATACCAAATCATAGAACATGTTTAGTAAACATAAAAGAATTAAAATTATCCCAAGCATGTTATCAGACCATAGTGCAATGAAAGTGGAAATGGCAAAAGAAACCTCAAGAACTTCATAAACATGTGGAAATCAAATAATACTCTCCTGAACAACAAATGGGTGACAGATGAAATTAAAGAAGAAAATAGACAGTTTCTGCAATTAAATAATAACACTAATAAAACATATCATAATTTATGGGACACAATAAAAGCAGTCCTACAAGAGAAATTTATGGCAGTGAATTCCCATACCAGGAAAACAGAGCTAGCTAAAATAAATATACTATTGTTGAACTTCTCTTCTAAAAAACAGCAAGTTAAACCTGAAGTACACATGAGGAATGAAATGCTAGAGATCAGAGCAGAAATTAATGCAATTGAGACTACAAAAATACAAAGAATCAAAGAATTTAAGAGTTGGTTCTTTCAAAGATTGAATAAATCTTTATCCAATCTTATCAAAAGAAGGGGAGGAAAGACCCAAAACTGTACAATTAGGAATGAAAAGGGTTAAATTACAACAGAATCTGCAGAAATCCAAAAGATCATCAATACCTATTTTGAGAACATTTACTCTAATAAGATTTTTTTAAAATGCAGAAGAAATGGATAGAATCCTAGACATATATGAATTACCAAATTTGAATCAGAAGATATAAAAATTCTAAATAATCGGTCAGTGAAATCGAAGATGTAATTAAGAACTTAACAATAAAGAAAAGCCTAGGTCCTGACAGATTCACTGCTGAATTCTACAAGAACTTTAGGGAAGACCTAAAGCCACTACTTTTCAAACACTTTAATGAAATTGAAAAGGAAGCAATACTCCCAAATTCATTCCTGGAAGTAAATATTACCCTGATACAAAAGTCAGAGAAAAATTCAACTGAAAAAGAGAACTACAGGCCAATCTCTCTAACAAACATAGACCCAAAAAATTCCTCAATAAGATACTGCCAAATAGAATGCAGCAAATCATCAAAAAGAGTATACACCATGACCAACTAGGATTCATTCCAAGGATACAGGGATGTTCCAACATATGCAAATCAATAAATGTAATACAGCATATTAACAGAGTCAGGGACAAAGCCATATATCATGTCAATAGGTACAGAAAAAGTGTTTAACAAATGCCAATACACACTTACGATTTAAAAATCCTACAGAAAATTGGAATAGTTGGTCTTTATCTCAATCTGATTAAAAGGCATCTGTGACAAACCAACAAAAAATAAAATTAAAATAAAAACCAAATATTTTGAAAATAAATAAGTAGTCTTCCATCACTAAAAAGAAATACAGGTTTAACATAACTAAACAGATACTTTTCCTTCGGGATTTCTCAGATCCTGAAAAGAAAAAAGCTCACCGTTTTCATTCCTCTCTCTCTAACAACCTGATGAGAAGCAGAAGGAGAAATTACAGCAGAGGGAGGTCAAATCACTCATCAACACCACACCCATGAGCATCACATCTCCTTCATCATTGTGTCTAAGTTCCTTCCTGTGTGCCAGGCATCACACATGCTTTATATCATCTTATCATCACAAGGGGCATTCAGAAGATTCTGGTGACTCACCTAAAGATACACAGCCAGAAGCCTGAGACAAGACCAGAACCCTGGTCTGTCTAACTTAGTCAGTGTCACATGGGTGATGATCCTCACTGCACAGCTCTTTTCTGGTCCCCACTCCCTTTTCTCATGAAAGAATTTATTTCTAAAGACTGCTAGCAAAGGCAAGAGGCTTTCTCTCACAAGACTTTGTGGACAAAGAGAATCACCTCAAAAAGAGGGGGGAAAAGTTGAACTTAGGTACCTGACAGTATTTCACCAAAGAGTAACAATCAGTAAAAATAGCCAATGTTTATTGAGTAATTATTGCAGCCAAGCATAGGATAAACTCTTTACAAAGCGTCTCCTCTCACAAGAATTATAGACACTCTCAGGTTCTCAAGAGTCCCACCTTGGACCCAGTACTTTATTGGACCAAGCTGCTCCTGCACATGTCACTCTCTGTGCTGCAGTTGATTCATTTCAAAGTGAAATAATATTACTTCCTACCTCATGAAATTATTGCAAGGATTCCATGACCTATGTGTGGAAAGCACTCCAAATAGTGAAAGTAGCAAGTGTCATGCAGACACCTTACTTGGCTTCAAGAAAAGATCACATCATCTTAGGAAGCAAGGAAGCAGGGACTCAGGATAAGAATGAAACAAGTTTCTGTACCTTCAACAGCCTCTAGCCTCAGTGGGATTGTATCCACTCATCTTCTCACCCCAGTTTCCAGCAAGCTCCCCACAAATGACTGTTGGGTGCTGAGCTCCTGTCCAAGGTTTTCTTCTCCATCCTACTCTCAATTTTAGTACCATGCCAAGTGTGGAAACTGGGTCTTCAAAAGGAAAAGTACCACATGGCCTGTCCATTGGCATGAGCCTCTCTGCTTCCCACTCCTTATTCTGCCATGCCCTGTCCTGCCGTGCTTTCTCTGGTTAGCCTGGCCTCCTCTCCAGGCAGCATGATAATTCACCCTCATCAACTCCTGCTGAGCTCTACCACTTCCCACTCTCCCTGCAGACGCTTAAGCTGGTGCCTAGGAAATAAACTCTTGCTTCTAAGTGTGGGCCCAGTGTTAGAGGTGGTGTTTGAGGGCCTCATGTAAGACCAAGTTGCTAAACAAACTGTGCATATGGTTTTCCATTTTATGGATGAAGAAACTGACACTCAGGTGATAAACTGATCAAATATTACATAGGTGGCAAACAGTGAAGCTAAGATTTGTGTCCACCACTGTCTGATTACCATCTAGAATTTTTTCCATTGTGCATTTGTTCTGCTCTTCTGCAACTGTCCTACTTCATTCCTGTTTATTCAGTTTCCCATGTGGCTGTTTGTCCCCATTGCGCCAGGAACTTACCCTTCCTCAATAAGGTATAAGCAGCAGCTATCTTCACTAATTTGCACCTGTGGATATCTACCCACCCCCACAAATGTCTTCATGTCTCCCCTCCTCTGAAAATACCCTGCAAGTGTACACACACACACCTGCACACACACATAGAGTTAAGGTTTTCTTTGTGTTTTCATTTTTTAGTCCTACCAAGTGGACTGGGGATGGGGAAGTCAAATAGTTACTATATTTATAGAGTGAATGGATTTAGGTGATAATAAAGGCAGATGTTGCCATAGCAACTAGCATTCTAGGATCCTATACACATCTTTTTGCCTTTGTACAAAGTGCACTGAATTGTAGCTAACATCTTCCAGAACAGTCAGCACGGAGCAGAGCATGCTGACCATTGTGACTAGGTCAGAGTCTACTCACTCCTGTGTGACTTCTCAGTCATCAAAGCATCAGCTGCAGTCCTGCTCCAGGCCGACCTGGATACCCCCTCAGCCTCACAGAGGCCTGTGAACAGAGGCTGCCTTTCTTCCTCCTGGGTTAACTCTTGCCCTTGCTCGCCTTCTCTTTCTTTCTTCTTCAAGCTGGTTCTAAATTATTATAACTGGTTAATGACTACCTAAGTTATTTTCTGAATACCACCTGGCAGTAAAAGAATAAGGGACTCTGACAATAGCTTGCTTGGATGAGGGAGAGGCAAGACCTATGTGCTGTCCAGAAGGAAGTGCCAGACCCCTTCCCCTGAACCCCTTCTCTTCTACCTGAGGATCTCCCATACCCCCTCCTGCCCAGGCTCTCTAAACTGCTTGCTCTCCCCCTTGCCCACCCAATAAACTCAGTCCCCACGTATCATACAGAGATGCAGCCTACAACTCCGAGAGCCCTGCAATTGTGTGACCTCCCAGTCTCAGTCCTTCCCCCATGAGAGAGGACTATACCTCTGTAGAATGGGTTAACTGAATTGAATCACTCACAAGTAGGTGAAAGTAGTAACATGAGGCAAACACAATTCCAAGGATGCTTTGCCATCTTTCATTTTTCACAAAATAGGAGGCTTAAAAGAATAAACTGCAGGTGAGTTTAACCTAGAGGGCAATATGCTAAGTGAAATTAGCCAGATCGAGAAGGACAAATGCCACATGATCTCACTTACATGTGGAATCTGAAAGAGTCTAATCCACATAAGCAGAGGGTAATGGCTACCAGAGGCTAGGAGTTGGAGACAGGGTGGGGTTGACCAAAAGGTACAACTTTCATTCATAAGATAAACGAGGTGCAGGGATCCAAATATAACATGGGTGGTGATGGACATGATAATTAATTTGATCATAATAAGAAATACACAATATACATCCACTCATCACATTATAGCCTCAAATATATACAGGATTTGTCAATTCAATAGTTTAATTCAAAAAAGTTAATAAAAAGTTTATAAATGTAAAATAACATCTTAAAAATATGAGCTGCCAAGTAAAAGAGATGTTTTTATAGCAATGAGCATCTGTAACAACCACCGCACACAGGGTCATATCCAGCAACATGTCTTCTCCCGCTCACACCCTCAAGTAGCTGTGTGCTCATGAACAAGGAGGTCAGTAGGGCAGGCAGGGAGAAAAGAGACTATAGACACATGTGCGATGGATGCCATGATGGATGTGTGCTCTATAAAGGACACCAAAACTAGAGGGAGATACCAGCTGTGTGGGCAACTGGGACAAACTACCCAATCTCTCTGAGCTTCAGTTTCCACATCTGCGAATTAGCGACCATGTCTTCTCATGGGGTTTCTGTCACTTTGCTTTCTTTTACTGTCACAAATACCTGAGTAATGAGCTTATAAAGAAGAAAGGTGGTGCAGGGACTGGGAGGATCCAACCAGAAACCAACCAGCCAGCCTTTCTGGTAAGCCGTGCAGGCTGCATGGCTTCCAGGAAGAGAAAAGTCAGCACCTCCTGTGAGCCTACCAGCGTGTTGGCTGAGAATTAAACCCCACCACCACTCCCTGTAAGCAACACGCTGGTTCGAGGACAGGCTAAGTTGATAGCAACTAAGGTACATAAAGCAACTAAATGCTTGTAGTGTTTGGTAGATTTTGCAGGCCTGGGGCCAGCGATCTGTGTCTCTTGGAAGGATGATGGTATGCAATATAGCAAATATGGGAGATTTCTTTCTATCTTGTCTTTGAAACCCAATATTATTCTCACTATTTTGCTTTGTTCTGATTGTTTTGCTTTACTCAATATTCTATTTTGATTGGTTTTATTGTGTTTTGTTTTTGGTTTGATTCCACTATACCTGATGGAATGAACAACCACTGTGAAGATAACAAGATATACTATGATAGCTATTGTTGTTTTCCTAGTATCTTGCTTTGAAGTTGTGTACCAATTTTGCTACTTTGTTTTGATTGGCTTTGTTCTGTTTTGTTGGATTTTACTGTCTTTAAAATAAAAAAAATTTAAAAAGAATAAAGGCTTATTTTGGTTGATAGTTTGGGAAGTTTTAGTCTGTGACTGGTTCGCCCATTGTTTGGGGCCTACAGCAAGGTGGCCTGTCATGGCAAGAGCACATAGCTGGGCAAAGCCACTCACCTTATGACCAAGAAAAAAGAGAAAAAGAAGAGACCAGGCGCCAAAGTCATCTTCAAGGACTTTGGGCATGTCCCCTATGACCTGGAGTCTCCCACTAGGCCCCTCTTTCTAAAGTTCCTACCACTTCCTACTAGTGCTAAGCTGAACACCAAGCCTTTAACACATGGACTTTTGGAAAACACCCTAGATCCAAATGAGAGCAGGACTGCATAATCTTTTCTACTCTCACTTAGACGATCCCCTAGATACCTAACACCCAACATCCCGGGCCTCTTTCTTGGGCCTCACATCTATATGCCAAGGTGTGTTATGATTTATATATTCCTGTCCCCCAAAAGTCCTGGGCATAGGGAGGGCTTTGGGAGGATGGCTGTACCATGGGGGTGCTATAACTGACTTGCTGTTTTGAGGTTGTGCCTGGTCAGAAGAAGTCAGTCAGTGAGGGCACATGACCTAGAAGAGTATATCTCCCTCCTGGCTCCCTTCCTTCTCTCTCTGCTTCCTGGCTGCCATCACACGAGCAGGTTCCCTCCCCCATATCCTTTACCATGATTTCCTGCCTTGGAGCCAGCAAACTGTGAACAAAAAACATGAACCAAAATAAACTTCATTTAAGTTGTGAACAGCAGGTATTTTGCCCCAGAAATGATGAAAGTAACCAAGGCACAAGGCAACATGTAGCAGCTATGTGACCCTCAGATTCCTCAAACTCGATATTGTTATGTGTCACATAACATTTCAATCAATCACAGACTGAATGGTGGTACCATAAAATAATATCACCTAGTGACCTTGTAAACAACTTAGCATAAGAACCCTCTATCTGCATGTCCAAATTATGGCCTACTTTTTGCATCATATGTTTAATATTAGGTGATTTTTGGAAATATTTTTCATGACTCAAGTGGGAGGTGCTAGAGCACAGACTGCATGGAAGACACTGGAACTCTGTAAAGAAGGCACAGGGCAGTGCTAACTCTGCCTCCTATGCCCACCACACACCATGAGTCCAGTGAAAACCACATATATCAGACAATCAGTGCACTGGTACAACTTGACAAGTAAAATGCAAAATTGTATTTCAATTTTCATACACATACATATGTCTGTGAAAGCAGACATTGCTTGTTATGAAGCAGACATGTAAATTTTTGGTTGTTGCATTATTTTGCAAAATAATGTAATAAATTACCAAAAAATAAAGGAAATTTTCCTATTTGTATACATCAACTAAACTGTTTGTTTTATGTGCATCCCGAAACAATTTCTCTTTACTCCATCAGCCCAGGTAACACAAAACTTTGGGCCCTCATGCTTTATCATTTTTGCACAAAACAAAATTCCCTAATGACACATTTCTCAGAACATGTCCTGTGGTTAAGTGACACTTCACTATATGTTCCTGGCTGAGTTTATCATCTGCCCTTGAAAATCTCTTCCTTCCCTATGTTCTTCTAAGTCAGAGATGCCTACTTCTTGCCTCTCCTTGCATAGTCATAAGACCAACAAAGCACCCAGTCCTGTGTATTTCACCTCCCAAATATGACTGCATAGCTTCTCTCCAATCCTTAAATAACCGCCCTATTCCTGGCCTTTGGTGTCTCTGGCTCTAACAGCCTCCTCCCACGTCTTGTCCCCATTAATCCCATCCTCCCCCAGCATCCCAGAGAGGCTCTGTTAACGGTGTGCAGAGAGAGCACACTGCTCCTCATCATCCGCACATCCATCCAGACCCCTCTATAAGGCTCTCCAGAATGCAACCTCTTTCTACATCCCCAGCCTCATTACCTTCCACCAGCTCACAGCACTTTTCAGAGTCCCCTGAAAATCCAGGGCAACCTTCACTTTGTGTCTTTGCTTAGCCATATGTCGCCCCTGCTTAGAACACCCTGTCTTCTTTTCTTTCTACTCATTTTTCCCCTTTCTCTGTCCATTCAAGTACAGGCATTGTCCTTTCCTGAAAGCCCCTTCTGACTGATGTCCCAGGAATGGGCTTTGTGAGTGCCATGTGCATAGTCCTCTAGTGGTACTCACCACATTGGCCTCAGTGTGTGCAACTGTTTCATCAGGAGACTCTGTGGCACAGACTTGTCACAACCTTTCTGTCCAGGGACCCCTGGCTCCTAGCACAGTGCTTGGCCTCAGCAAATGCTCCAAGTCATATCTGATGAAAGTGTGAGATGCTTGGAAGAGACTCTCTTAAAATTGATCTGAACCACGTAGACATTAGAGTGTTCTTTTCTATCCAACTAAGCCAAACAAAAGAAATTATGCTAAATTTTTAGATGGCCATCCTCCGATGACAGCTGGAATGGTCAGTTTTACATGTCATATTAACCAAGCTAAAGCAGCCAGCTATCTGGGCAAACACTAATATAGGGTTATTGTGAAGACATTTTGTAGCTACAGTTAACATCTATAAACAGTTGACTTTAAGTAGATTATCCTTAATAAGGTAGGTGAACCTGAGCCAATCAGTGAAAGGTAGAGAATTGAGCAGAACTAGGGAAATGAAAAAAGGAATTCTGCCTACGGACGGCAGCATCAGAGTTCCCAGCCTATCTTTCCTGACAACTGCCCTGTGGGTGTGGCCTGCCTACTCAGGCCCACAACAGCCTAAGCCAACTCCCTGCAGTAAATCCTACTAATTCTGTTTGACCGAACCAAGATCCTTGAGTGCTGAACAGACTCTTCAGCCTAGAGCTCTTCCAAGCAGAGCGCATGTAAGGACTCTTCAGGTGTTGTCATTTTGCAGTAACTTTGCAGTGTCCTCAGGAACTCAGTGGGTGGCAAGGATCATGCCCTGTTTTGCTCCAGGGCAAGCTCAGCACAGGTGTTCCGCAGCTTGTCCTAGATAGCACAGAAGGACTGATCACCAAGTCATCCTATTTCCCTGGCCATGGCTCCCCAGTAGACAAAGTGTGAAGCTTCAGTAATTTGTATTGATGAGAAGAAAAGGCTGCTGTGAGTTATTGAAGTTGGCCAATTATCAAGTAAACAAACACGCAATTGCGAGCCAGAGTGCCGGCTAACCCAATGTACTCTGCTCATTTAATTTGACATGAGTCGTTTAGTTTTAATTAGGACAATGCTTCACGGCATATTAGTAGGAGTCCTGTAGTATATGTTGTGAAAATAATGAAGGCTTAGCAACGAGACCTGTTTCAGTGCTCTGCTATTAAACCTTCACTGAGAAGGGAGGTGAAGCTGCCAGACTCTTTGTGGAAATGATTGCATTTGGAAATTAACACTTTTAGAAAAAGCTAGGTGAGACAGAGTCTGGCAAAGGCCCCAGATTTGAGCAAACCCAGGAACACTCAGCTCATAGGCTTAAGGACCAAGCTAAATGCTGAATCTAACATATCCCCTTCTAATAGCCAAGGTTAGGTGGATCCTGCCAAAGCAGACAATAAAGGAGCAGGTCTCAGATCTTATACTCCGACTTAATTAACCTAAACATTCTTTGGGAGAGTATTTTTTCCTAGCAGTAGTGGAATCAAGTTTCATACCTCACTCGCGCACGGACTGGAAGAAAACTGAGGTTCTGTTCCTTTCTTCTGCTTTTCCAAGTGTGCTCTGTCAAGTTGCTCAATCATGAAATGGTTCTGTGCATGGTTCATGTGCAATGTTTGCTAACTTAGGTGTCTTCACTCCTTCTCACCCACGCAATTTCACTTAGAGCCCTAGCTCTCTCACCTCTCCTTCTGCTGCGATAACTCCCTTGCCTTGCTCCTCCCCTGAAGAATTACCATCACTAGTCCCTTAGCAGGGTAGCAGCCGCAGGACTGTTCTCGTTTGCAGTTTTAGTCTTTCTTCTCTCACTTGTGGAACAAGAAGGAAACCTTTTAAAGTAGTTCCAGGTATCATTGAATAAGTAGGAAAGGAAAATAGCTATTCCTTTTCCCAAGGTCACTACCTTTTTGAAAAGGGCACTGAACTGGAAAATACAAAATAGCCAATGTAAATTGACTTTAACAAACAGCAAACTCTAAAACCATGGGTAAGTCTCTCAGTACTCGGGGCCTCAGTTACCCTTTTGTAAAAGGAAGGAGTTAAGCCAAACTGAAATATTGGAGGAAAAAGAGTTCATTTCCCTAAAGCCATCTTTCTATTCCCCTGTCCTAGGTCTTTCTCCCCCTCCCTCCATTGATTCCTGTCTCTTCTCTCTCCACTGCTAATTCTGTCCCAGAAGCCCTCAGTAAAATAAATGGGAAAAACTGTGGGGTTGGGAGGACATCAGCTACTATATGGGAATGCTTAAAAGTAATTGAAAAATCTTAAGGACCTTTTAAGATAAAACAAAACAGAACACCTCAGCTCTTGGAAATAAAATACAAAGCTTTGGACCGATCCCTGTTCAGGGGTAGGGAGAAGATGTATATATACTTATGACAGGTTCATATATTTTGTGAACTAAATCAACTCAATGTTACTATGTGCCTGGAATGAGCTTGGGGTCATGAATGACAAAACACCATCCTCAATGAGCTTATTTTCCAGGAGGGAGATGAATAGGAAAAAGATAATTATATTACAGTGGAAGCACAGGAAAGAGCTACTGAGTCTGCTCTGAGGGGTTGGAGCGAGTCTTTGGGGAGAGAACTACCTGGCTAGCACACGTGCATCTCGCCTCCCCTGTCTCCCAGCAGCACGGATGCAGCTGACCATTCCCTCCACCATGAGGCACTTTCTTCTCTTAATTTTCCCCTCATGCAGCATCTCCTTCCTAATCTTTGCTAGCACCCCCTTGTCATCCAAATCTTTAAATGTTAGAACATCCCAGCACTTGACTGTGAGGTCTCTTTGCCCCTCTATTGCTCACACTCCCTAAGAGGCCTCTTCCATGAGATATGTTGAGCCTTAAATGGACTAACAACCCTGGAACCAAAGGGAGGAAATGATGTTCCTGGTCTCTTCTGGAGTTAGAGTTATGGGAGTAACGGTACTTGGTGTGTGGCTATAGGAGAGCAGCTGCAGAACCAAGGCCACACAGAGAACACATAACCGAAAGCCCAGCTCCTGCCCCACTGTCAGGTCTTCTGCTAGTGCCTTTTGGCCAGAATCAACCTTAGATGGCTCAAGCAGGTGGCAGACAAGCCAGGGAGAGAACTAGCCAGTGTCTCCCAAGATCCAGCCATGTTGGAACTTAGGGCGCTGGGCAAAAAAGCAACACGCCCTCCTTCCCATTAAGCAGCTGTGAGCCTACCAGGGCATGGCTGAGAATGAAACATCCCATCTTCCCCTCCCCGCCATTAGCAACTGGGAGCCAGAGGTCTGAGCATCTCTTGGGAGGATGACCATAAGCAATATAGCAAATATGGGGGATTTCTTCCTATCATTTCTTTGAAGGCAAATATTGTTATCACTGTTCTGCTTTGTTCTGATTGCTCTGCTCTATTAAATATTCTGTTTTGATAGGTTTTATAATGTTCTGTATTTGGTTTGATTTTGCTATACCTGATTGAATGGACAACTATTGTGACGAGAACAAGATACACTATGGTACCTATTATTGTTACCCAGGTAACCTGCTATGAAGCTCTGTACCAATTTCACTGCATTGTCTCAATTGGCTTTGTTCTGTCTTGTTCTGTTGTATTTTATTGCCTTCAAAATAAAAAAAAATAATTCAGCGGTTGAACTGGAAGCCAAAGGGCAAGTTTTTTATTGAACAAATGAATGAATAAGTAAGCTCCTAATGAACAACACGTATTATTTGGCACATTCTCACAACTGAACATGAAAAGTTAAACAAATTGCTCACCCAGCTTAAATAGTAGAGCAAGTCATGTAGGTATTTGGACTCTAGACCCAAGCTTTTGCATATCATGCTCTTCCTGTCATACTGTTCCCCAGTGGGAAGAGGGCGGGGTGCAGAAACTTTAAGACAGACCATTCCAGGTACAGCCCAGAGAATGGGGAGATTCAATGCTCCCTATGTACTGTAAAATATTACTTCTGGCAAGAACTAAGAGTGACAACCAGTAACTACACTGGATAACTGGGAAAATTGAAAACTTTGTTTGACTATGTAAAATTAATGCTAATTACAGTCATTTATGGGAACTGCTTACCATTGCTGTCTAATTATCAGGCAGCACAACAATTAAGTCGATCTTTAACTAATGTCAACCTTTGTTGCAAGTTTTATTTGATTATAACTGTAAAAGCTAAAACAAGAGCTTAGTCCAACAATGAGTTGGTTGCTCACAGAGACTGGTTCTCTGCCCAGAATTTAAAATTAGAGATCAACTATCTGGTCCTTAGCAGTTTCTCTCTGTATTATTAGTGGTCTCCCTAGTATAGGGGATTTGTCTGTATAGCGCTCTTTGTGGCAGAGTTTATAGCTCTTTCTACTACCCCAAGAGCCCAGTTCAGCCCTGGACTAGTAAGGGCTTCTCCAGTGTCCACGCACTGATCTTCACTCTCTAAAAATGGCCCTAGTTTATATGAATCTGAGTCTACTCTTGTTACCTGAATTCTGAGGGTGCCAGAAACCCCTCAACATTTTGAAAACATTGGCAGGAAGGTACCACATCTAGACCAGGTATGGACAATGCCAAGAGTCTTCTTGAAGCCCTGCTGGAAATTTCAGAAGAGGTAGGACGAAAGGGTGGGAGCTGTTTGGTGACTGAGAGACTGAAGAGAATCCTTGGAATGTTATAACAAAGATCATCTGTCCCTGCAGTAAACTAATCTTTCCTTGTAGAGTTACAATCATTTTAGATGGGCACATGAAACCCAGATACACACCATATTCCCTTTACAATAGGTGTGGCCAGTAGAACTTCAGAAGTGACAATGTGCAAATTTAAGAGTGTATTTAAAAGGAAAGGAGGAACTCCCTCTCTCATTGTTCCTCCAGTTAGCAAGAGTTAGAGCTTAAATAAGTCTCTTTAGACTCAGGATGAAAGGGAGGTGTTGAGATGGCAGAGTAGCAAGATCAAAAAAACCTAAATGGTCAGAACTGTGGAACTGCACTGAACATCATTACAAAATATCACCACCATGGGAGGAAGAGACTAGAAATGAGGGAAGGGAAGGGAAGAGAAGGGAAGGGAAGGGAAGGGAAGAAAAGAGAAAGGAAGGGAAGGGAAGGGAAGGGAAGAAAAAGGATCTATATATGCAGCAATATATGCCCATCTGAGCCAAGAGAAAGTTCAGGAAGGACACTCATAAAACAATTATCATGGGTTACCTTGGGAAAGGAAATAGGAGAGAGAAAGACAGTAACTTTGCTTTATATGCATCCATGTTACCCAATTTAATGTACCTTGCAAGTAATACTTTGCTATTAAAAAATTTCAAAATATGATATGAAATACTATATAGCAGTTAAAATGAATAAACTGAGTTATAGTAAAATGAATAAAACTCAATAATTTTGAGCAAAAGAAGGAAGTTAATGATTAGTATATACACTCTGAAAACAATTATATAAAGTTTTTTTTTGTACCAGGGATTCAACTCACAACCTTGCACTTGCCAGGCAGGCGCTTAGGCCACTGAGCTAAATCCCTGGCTAAAGTTTTAAAACAAAAAAATATTATATACCAACTTTGGATACTTACATACATAGCAATAGTGCATAAGAACATGGATAGGTTGTTTAAACCTAAATTCACATGCAGGGTTACTTCTAGAGAAAAACAGCAATACAATTCAAACAAACATGTTTTCTCTCAGTGAATCTGAATTTGTGTATATGCATGTATGTGCAGATATGTGTGTTTTCATTTGAATCAAGAATGGCAAATGTTAAGACTTGATAAAGTTAGGTGATAAACAAATAGGTGCTTATTTTAAAATTCTTAATACTTGTGTGTTTGAGATATCCTATAATACAAATGACTTTAGCTTTAAACATTAGGAAAACACACTCAATAAAATGAATTAAATCAGAAGGCAAAGTGTACATTATTCATATCTCCATCAAAGTATGTAACTTATTTCACTGTCATGGTAGAGTCATATGTCCATATTTCATTAGATTGTGTGTCCTTGACGACGAGGACTATAGTTTTTAATCCATTAATCTCAAGTGCCTGTACTAATACTTGGTCTACCATCTGTTGAACCCCTGCTATGTGGCTGGTGTTTACCTATCCCCCAAATATATAACAAGGTCATTCAGATCTAGGCCTTGATTTTAAGAATCTTACACCCAGTGAGAAACACAGATAAATAACTATCTAGACTAGGTTCTGCTAATAGAGTCAGTGGCATGCAGGCATGGAAAGGTAGTATATCACAGTTGAGGGTAGGGAGGGAAGTGATTTCTATTTGCCTCCCAGCTCCACCACTTACAGACCCAAGGCCTTCATAATAATTATGCTATTCTTCATCCATAAACTCATTGAAGAACTGAGAATTTTCAATAAAGCCTAATAATCAAAACTACCCAGCACCTCACCTGGACAGTCAGTGCTAAATAATGATTAGAATATCCCAGAAATTGAGGATCAAGAAAGCTGAATGATGCTAGACATGGTGGTGCACACCCTGTAATCCCAGGATTCAAGAGACTGAGGCAGAAAAATTGCCAGAAGTTTGAGGCTAGCCTGGGCCACATCATGAGTTTAAGGATATCCTGAACTACATAGCATGGTTCTGTCTCAAAAGGCAAAAAAATGTTAAATGATCCATCCAAAATCAAATTACCATGAATGGCAAATCCAGGACTCCAAACCAGATGTGTGCTCCCTACGTTGTCTTGAACACAGTATGAGTCTTAGGTCTTCTGATAGTAAGTGCCTGCTAGATTGAAACAATTTCCAATTCCAAATTAGTCTTTTAATCATAGGATTGTAAAATAAAATAAATTTTAAAGAAT
>PVJX010023690.1:19016-29576 GCA_004027295.1 Dolichotis patagonum | reverse complement strand
CAATCTCCAGCCCAGATTGATGTATCCTACAAAACTCTCTCTAGAAATTAATGGAGAAAAAAGATGCTTCCATGACAAAGAGGAACTAGGAGAATTTGTGACCACCAGTCCAACCCTACAAAAAATACTGAAGGACATTCTAGGGAGAGAGAACAAGAATATGAGCATTTCAGGAACAGTGGCAGAGAGGCCTCAGTGACCGAGGCAGACAGTGGAGAAGAAGAGAAAAATAGACTATCAATGGCAGAAAAATAGAACAGCAGAAATGAGGCAGAAGAGATTGGCTATAATCTCTAGTATAGAGGGCCTCGAAATACTAACAGAGAGAAACACAGGCAGAATAGATCAGGACATAGGGCCCATTGAGCTGCTCTATATAGGGAGACAGTGGGACCCAAAACAAGCAGTGCACCCCATGGGAGTGAAAGGGGAGGAACTGTCTAAAAAGGGGAGGCAGAGGATACTGTTAATGGGGTAACAAGATTTAAAATTTACATTATTCTCACCACTCTGCTTGGATGGATTATGTGCTGTTCCAGTTTGCCTACTTACGCTGGACTTGAGGACATGGTCAGCTATCCCAAAAATAAGAGGACATATTATGGTAATCATTCCTAATTTTCCTATCAACTTAATCTGAAGCCCTTTATAACTTATACTGTCTTATTATGACTGATCTTATTTGAATCTGGTTTGTTAGATTGCTACTTTGTATTGATTGATTTTATTTAAATCTGTTATGATTGATAACATCAAGTCTAAGTGTATAGGCAACTACACTGAAGATGACAAGATTCACTAAGATACCCACTCTGGTTTGATTATTACTTGCCTTTGAAGTCTTATAATGTCTCCAATGCTTCGTTTTTATTAATGTTGTTATACACTGCTGAGACATCATGGTAACCATTGTAGATCACCTTGTATTGCGGTTTTATATAACTTTTCTGCCTCATGCTTTTCTGGGAATTGTTTTGTTTTATCTTGCTTTGTTTTGTTTTTCCTGCCAATACAGAAATGATAGATACACATGTAGAGACACATGCATGTGTAGAGCTTGTAAACAGTTTACGAGAACCAACTATATAACACATGTTGAAATGAACAAGTACTTTGAAGAAAAAGAGACACTACAATACCCAGTGTTGATTCCATAATGTCATGATGTGAAGTCTAGCAAAATTATCACTTTTTTTTCTAAGTGATCTTAGCTTGCTTTGCCTTGTTTAATTTCAACACACATTAAGGTATGGACAGCTGTTTTGAGGAGAATGAGAGTCACTATGACAGCCATTCTTAGCTTCCCTAATGTCTGGCCTTGAAGACCTGTAATGCCCTCCTCGTTGCTCAGATCAATTCCATACTAGGTTGTTTCATGTGAATTCCCTGTATGTGACAATAAGGACAACTATTTGGAAGAAAACAAGAGTCAATATGATAGAAAGTGAATATCTCCGATTGTCTAGTTTTGAAATTTTTGTCTCTTACATTGCTTTCTTGTGATCTGCTTTGCTCTGTTTTGTTGTGTTTAATTTTACCCTTTTGATATAATTGCATGTATATTTGAGTGGGTAAGATGGATGACCATATTGCTGTTTTTGTCAGATCATGGAGCAGAACTGTTAACAATCTCACTGTTTGAATGTCTACTTTACATGTTTTAACTTTGTAATTTGAACAAATATTTCCAAGAAGTCAGTATGTAATTTTTCAAGTAATAATTTCTTAGGTTTTTTTGTCGTTGTTCTTTTCCTTTTTTCCTTGGAATATTGTATTGTCGCTACCCTTTATTCTGTTTTGTTTTGTTTTTTTCTCTTTAAATAAAATTATTTAAAAAAAAGGATTTCTGAAAATTTCATTACTGCAGAAACTTTGTAAAATGTTTTATGCAAACCAAAATATGCATGTCTTAAAATATATTAGTCTAAAATGTGCTTTATTTTTTCTCTGTAAATGTTAGCACTTTAGCTATTAGTATCCTTTTTGTTTGTTTCTTGGTAATTTTGTTCAGTAGAATAGAGGCATTTTCAGAGAGTTCATATGTTGTGTACACATATGTGCGTGTGTGTGTAAGTGGGTGTCAGTACATGCACATGCTTGTATATTGGAAAAACTGATTATTTTTGGCACTCAGTCTGAAGCGATGCAGAGAAGAAGAGAGGAGACAAAGAGCAGAAAAATAATGTAGGCACGGGAGAGTTACCACAGAGGATGTGAGGGCTCTCTGCTCTAACAAAGAGAGAGAGTTTGCTTCTATAAACTCTCATGGGAGTGGTGCTAAACTAGCTGGTGACAGCGAAGCAGGGATGATGTTTTATCTAGGGATTGGAGTGTCCCTGGCACAAGTGAGGAGGACAGACAGGAAGTCTATTTTTGGGCTTGTGGCACCGGAGGAAGAAAACTGATAAGGTGTCTTTTTATGGTCTCCTCGCCATGGTGAACTACCGCCATGAGGATGTGGCAGATTTATGTGGCTAAAAACCTATCAAAAACAAAGAAACTTTTATGTTTACCTTTGGCAGGACAAGACGCTTTTACAGAATATTTACTACATACACTTTGTAAAAAATTGTTTTTGAGACAGGGTCTTGCTATGTAGTTCAGGCTGGCCTTGGACTCACTATGTACCCAAGGCTGGCCTCTAACTCACAGTGATCCTCCTGCCTCAGCCTCCTGAGTGCTGGGTTTACAGGCATGTGCCAGCATGCTTGGCGACCACATATACTTTTTAAGGACATAATGCATAGTAATTTGATTCTTAAGGTAATCCTAGGAGGTAAGTGCTATTATTGTTCTTAGTTTCATAAATAAAAAAACTGAGACAGAAGTTGAGTGACCTGCTCATATTCACAGATCTAAAAGTGGCAGAGGTGGAATTCAAACCTATGTCTGGTTTCAGGGTCCATTGTCTTTATCATTGAATGACCCAGGAATGTCCCCGTAATTATAACTCTCACAGTATCTTTGTGTGTATCTATGTGGGAACATATTCTGCTAAATTTACTTTTAAAAATTGAAATATTATTTGTGAACACTTAAATGTAAAGCCCCCTAATCTTGAGTGTGTAACTCAAGGAATTTGTGTATATGTACACACCTATGTAACCATCCCGCAAATCAAGAGAAAGTATTTGGAGCACTTGCTTGACTAACTATATTAAGCCCCTTTTCAACCATTACCACCCTCCTGCACCTAGTAGCAGTTTCTTTTTTGTGTCTTAATGTAGATAAATTTGGCCTACTGTTGAACATTCTATAAATGGAATCATACGATAAGCACTTTTTTGTGTGACTTATTTTATTTAAAGTGATGAGTATGATATTAATGTTGCTTTGTATTTTGTTAAATTTTTATTGCTATTTATAATAGCTTCTTAAAGCTAACATTTCTGTTTAGCTTCAAAAGCAATACATTTTCAAAGCAGAAAATTTGCGAAATAGGAAAAAGCACAAAAAGGCAGGTGAAAGTGACAAGTAAATGCACTCCTAGAGGTAATTATTGTTAGTACTTTCAATTATACCCTTCTCCTTCTTTTTTCTATACATATATGATTACTAGATTTAGATTATGAAGACACTTTTTTCTATAACCTGTTATTTTTTTCTCAGCATGAAATTTTTCATGTCATTAAATATACATTATTTTATAATGATTTAAGAATATTTTTAAAGCACTTTTATTTTTAAAATTAATCTTTTTTGTTGTTGGTAAGAGAGCATATAAAGACACAAAACTCAAAAGGTACAAAAGAATATGCAATGCAAAAATCTTTCTCCAACCTCCCTACTCTAGGATCTCTATCTTTCCTAGGGATCCAGGACTGTTTCAGGTACACTCTTTTGAGGGTATTTCATGCATCAACAGGTATGAATATATTTTCCCTTTTTATGCACAAATGTTAGCACACTGCACTATTTTGCCCCTTGCTTTCTTAAAGTTGTTTTTTGAGATTGGGCTATATCAGTATTTAAAGAAGTTCTTTCTTTTTAACTATATGACTAAATGTTTATCTTACTCCTCTTAATACCAATTATATCTTTACTAAGAGATCATTTTTTATCTGATTGGCAAGTATAAAATGACATTCTGCGGACTGGGGGTGTAGCTCAGCGGTACAAGCATGTGCCTGGCAAGTGCAAGGTACTGAGTTTGATCCCCAGTACCAAGAAAAAAAAAAGGGTTATCATTCATACAATGCTGGCGGAGCATTGACTGCTCTAATCTCTATGGAGGAAAGTTAGGCAATACCTAATATTCTTTTTTTTTTCCCTTAGTACTGAGAATTGAACCCAGCTGCTTTACACTGAGCTCCATCCCCAGCCCTTTTAATTTTTAAACCAAGACTCACTAAATTGCCAAGTTGGTTAGGTTGGGCTTGAATTTGTGATCCTCCTCCTCAGATTGTGGGGCTGCATCATAACACCTGACTTGCATTTTGCTGTTTGACCAACAGTTGTACTTTTTAGTAGTAGTGAAACCTTTAGTTACTTATTACTACAGTATAAATAAGATACTGAGAGAAGTGCAAACACTCCAATGTTCCCTTCATCTCCATCGAACAACATCAGGTGAGGGTCAGGTGAATTGACACAGATGTAAGGTGATCTCATTGTCAAGAAACAAAATAGAACAAAATATTTTGCATTTTATGGATCCAGGGGCTGGAAAAGGGAGTAGTGAAAGGTCTAAAATGGAAAAAGTGAGTTCTGGATCAGGGTGAAACAGAACATCTCTATGAATCCCTCTTAAGGAAAACTTGGTAGAGGTGGCTGGGAAAGGCCTCTGCTGGTAGAGGCCCCTGGTAAAGATGTGTACAGATGGAGGTGCTGGATGAGAAATGTAGATGTAAAAGAGCAGGCCTGGCCATGGTGTGTATGTGGGGATTTAGGGGAGCTGGCTGAGTCCTTAACCACACCTGCTATCTGAGACTGCAGGGCGTCAGCCAGCTGGGCACCAGGTGTGGATATGTGTGTGTGCGTGTGCACATGTGCTTGACACGTTCCCTTGAAGTCTGTCAGGTAAAGCTTTTAGAATCCTTAAATTGACTGTCTTCGAGCCTGAATGATCACACATAGATTTTTGGCAAGGAATTAGACAAATTAGATTCCTTACTAAGATTAGAAATAGTAGGGTATTGACTAAATAAATTCGTGGTAAAGCCACCTAAATTTTACAATATAGCAGTGAAACCTGATTCACTATGATAGCATGGTTGGGACCCGAGATGGAAATAGATGATTTACTTAAAAACTAATATATGAAGAGTTTACAGAGGTTTAAGGAATGCTGCAGCAACCAGTATAGCAACAGAAAAGCCATTGCTTTCCTTAGGATTGAATGGGTACAAGAAAGGATGGTTCGAAAAACTCATTGAGAAATGTGAGCTTTAGTAGCGAGCTACTGCCAAGTGATAGCCCAGGAGGGAGGGAGCAGGTGGAATAAGTACCTGATTTCTCTTCATCGATCCTTTGATGAGATCATCCATTTCTTGCTGATGCTTTCCGCGCCAAACGCAGCCTGAAGCCAGAGGGAAAAAAATCTCTTTGATGTGGATATGATCTGTAAAGATTAGCTTTAGGGCATGGAGTGGAATGAAAAAGAGTGGAAAAAGTAAAGAAGCAGAGACAAACTGTCCAATACAATATTTCATTATATGTGTGTATTTAATTTGTGCTTGTGTGTGTTTAATTTGTTATTGATTTGGGGGCATTTGGGTTGTTTCCAGATTTATTTTCTTATTATTTATTATAAATATTTAATTACATCTTTGCATATCTATTCTAATTTCATAAGATAAATGAAGTACAGTGATTGAGTTCTTCTTTCAAAATTTTTTATGAGTAACCTTCAGCAAAAGATACGGTATCTTTTGGTACCAGGAATTGAACTCTGGGCCTTGCACTTGCAAGGCAGGCAGGCACTGCAAAGAAACAGTATTAATGATTCACCTTCCACTAGCAAAATGAGAGTCCTCATTGTCATGTCCTCATTAGCACCAGGTGTCATCATTGTCTTCACCCTTTCAGCTGGGAAAAATTCTAACCTCCCATTTTAGTTTATATTTATGTGACTATTAGTTGAGTTGAACTGAAAAGTAAAAAGTCCTTTGTTAAATTAGCTTCATGTTTTAGTTTAAAACCCCTATTTTCATTGTTCCTGGTGCACTTTAACCCATGGGCTGTTTTATCCATTCCAGAAAATAAACATTGAGTATTTTATAATAATCTTTTGCTTTGTGTGATGATTGATTGTGTCAACTTGAAGCTCAACTAAATTGGCACAGCAGTTCCACACTCTAGGATTGTAAATTCTTTTTTGGGGGGCAGGGGGAATCAAACTCACAACCTTGCACTTGCCAGGCAGGCGCTTATGCCACTGAGCTAAACCCCCAGCCCTGTAAATTCGTATATACTTGTATTCTATGTTTTTCTAGTAAACACTGATTCATATATTTTGGTTACTAGAGTGGATAGAAAGTTGTAGGGATTTTTAACTAGATTTTCAATCACTATCTTATGTCTCACTTTATTTTTCTTTTTATTAGTATGTGTTTGCAATACATAATGATTACATTTATTGTGGGGAGTTGGTACATGTACATAACACATTTCAATTTTTTTTTTATCAGTTTCTTCTCTCTTACCTCCCTACTCCCTCCATCTCTTGGTACCCTTTCCTTTTGCAAGAATTTTTCTCCCTGTGCTTCTAGAGCCTCTTGGTACTGTCATTTGCTGAGATTTTTGATGATTATGAAGTGAGATATGCTTTGGTTCTATTATTCCTTAAAAATGTAAGGTCCCTTTACTGTCATTTTAATGATATTATTGGGGGAGGTAGAGAATTTATTTTTGTGTGCCTCCTTCCATCTTTAACAGGATGTCCTAAGTTGAAACTTTTACTGGGCCTTTTTAGGTTGGTAAATATTACAAATGTCTCATAGATGATAAAGAATAGCTAGTTAGACCAAAAAGCCTCCGAGTTGCCTCAGGTTAGTGTGAGAAACGTACCTCTATTGTTGTAACTTCTTGTACTGACCTCTTATAATGTCTCAGCACTCATATTCATAAAGATATAAATCTCTTGTAAAATCATGACCTCTTATAATGTCTCAGCATTCATATTCATAAAGGTATTACACAGTTGGATTGCTTGTGCAAAAACATTTGCAGACTTGTCCATTTTCATGCAGTCTAATGAATCTTACAGGCATGCATATATCTACAATGCAGGTTAAGCTTTATAGGTACAGCAAAATATTGAATAAGATGATGTATGGGATTGACAATCAAGATGGATAGTGACTGGAACAGGGTTCAGGAAATCTTTGGGGCTACCTGTTCCACTTTTATATACTGTATGATGAGGTGATCTGGCCAACAAGGGATGAACTACAGGGTGCAAGGTGATGACATGGGGGACAACTAGTGGGCTTAGTGCAGCTATTGTTTGCCAATCAGTATGGAAGTATATTCTTATTTTTTAGAATATATGTCCAAAATAGTACATTTAACTAATAGTCATGAGCCTTTCCCCTTTGGCTCCAACTGTGTGGCTCTTATTTTCCCTTTCTAGGATGCTCATATGTTGCTTTAATCTGTGTTGTCCATCACTATCTACTTTCCCAACTTCTTACATGGATAAGATAGATAGGATAGATCCTATCTATAGGCTCAAGCTTTTGTCAGTCCCTAAGTCAACCTTGAAGATAGTGAAATTCATAGTAAAGACATTAGCACCCTGGTGCTTGCTGTAAGAATTTCAGGTTTGTCTTTCATCTCCCAGTCTTGACCTTATGTGTAGGGTAAACTTTTTTTACCTTAGTTTCCTCTTCTGGTATCAGTACCCGATACATTCTAGTGCATCCTGTTTCTTTTGATTCCCTCCTCTCCATTTTCTGCAACCTTGCTGCAAGGGAAATGTAGAGCCTGAAATCACGTTGTAGCTAACTATGTGTTTTTGAGAACATCTGCCAACTCAGTTCTGTTCTCTGTCCCTGAGTTGCAGTCCTTTGGTATTGATGCTTCTGCAACTGACAATGAAATTTTATAGTGCCCTCTGGATATCATATTGTACAATATCCAGCTGCTCCCAGAAGACTGTTTCATACCTTGAATTGGGCTAATTAATACACTAAAAAAATCAATGTTTATTCACTCAGTGGGTGGAAGGTCAGCTACCAAACAGCTTTTGACATACATTATTCCACACGGACATTGGAGATTTCCAACTAAAAAGACCCTTTTGAATATGTAATGAAGCTCACAGTGGCCAAGTGCCACCCAGATAGTGTTCAATTAGCTTCCAAGGTTTTCACTCTTAAGTATAAGACCAGCAAAGATCATCAGATATTTGAGGAAAGCTGTGTACATGAAAGAGACAGAACAATACTTGCAGACATAAAAAATAATTTGGAGGAGGCAGACATAATATTCTCAGATGAAGAAAAATGTAATCATGAGTAAAACCAAAACACTATGAAAGTTACATTTAAAGAACAGAAAGGGTCTTTTGAAGACAAAAGATCACAAAAATGATAAATCAAAAGAAGGGCTATTCAATACAGAAAATGTCTCTGAATACAAAACAAAAGTACAGAAAATCAAAGCATAAGTGAGAAAAGAAAAGAAGCAGAACTGGGTGTGGTGATTACCTGCATGTAATTCTGGAAGTTGGAAGGCTGAGATAGGAGGATGGGGAATTGAAGGCTAGTTTGAGCTACACAGCAAGATTAAGGCCAGCCCAATTTACATAGTAACATTGTATCTCAGAAAAAAGCAATAATATTGAAATATTATTCTAAGTGGTTGAACATCTGAATATAAGCAGTTCCAAAAAAGAGAACTAAGAAGATAGAATGGAGGAATTTGCCAGTGAAATAGTTCAAGAAAATTCTCTAGAACTAACAGAATAACATTTAATTACATAAGGTCCATCACTGTGATATTTAAAAATTCAGGATATTAAGATAATTCTATAAATTTGAAAAGAAAGGGTGTGGGGTAGGGGAGAGATATTTCTAATTAGAAGGCTAGGAATTAGTATGACCTTTGATTTTTCAGAAGTCATACTGTAGTCTAGAAGGCAATGGAGCACAGTGCTTTCAAAGTTAACTAGAATTTTGTACCCAGTCAAATTATTAATCAAACATGAAGGTAGAATAAAGATCTATAAAAACATGCTAGCTGTCATATTTTGTCTACTGTGCAGTTTTTCCCATGCAGGAAGTTATTGGAAGGTATGCTCCACCAAAATAGAGAAGATGAAGATAATCAGGTGATACACACCTGGTGATACACGGGATTGGTAATGAAGAAAGAGCCCAGCCCAGGATAAAACTTATGCATTATACACCATGTGGCAACTAGTCCAGCTTGGAACAATTTGCAGACTCTGGAAGAGACTTCTTTAAGAGTATGTAACTGATAGACTGCCTGATAAATATAAATGTGCTAAGAGAAATGTAAGTTGCTTCCAAAGAGAGAGGTTAATTCAAAATGGGGAAACAAAATTAAACCAAAGAGAAAGCCAAAATGGATGCAGTCACGGGGACTTTTTGTGACAAGTAGGGTGTTAGTGTAGGAGACATGCCATCTAGTAACAGGAAGGAGATTACCTTGATGCAGGAGCCAGGCAGAATATAGGATCTGGCTGGATATTTATTGATATTTGGTTCTTCTATGGTTTATTTCATAGTTATTAAGGTCGAAATGGTCTCCAATGTCAAGGATATTACCATTTTAATTGTGTGTCATGATCAATTTTTATTTGCACCAAAAATTTCTATTCTTTATGCCTTAAGTCTTAAAGTATGTCATTGCTCTCTAGGCTGTTCCCTCAAACAGACTCAGCTTCCCTGAAATGTCAGATAGTAGTGAGGGTTTATGTAACATAAGAACACCCAGACAACAACCATATCTTCATAGATGACTCTAACTAATGAAATCTCTACTGCAATTGCTGATTAGAGACATGTTACCACATTCTTGTCCTAGTATCCTTCTAGGTTTAATTTAGGTCTTTAGTCCCTTTCTGTGTCGGTTCACCAAGAACTGACTTGTTGATTTCCTTGTCTAGGGCTTCATTGCAATGTCAGTTATTTCTCAATTTCTCCAGCTGTAGTAACTTCACTTAGTGCATCTCCTTCAATAACTACACAGATATTTATAGTCCTTTCTCTCTGTGTACTCCCCTATCCTCCTGTGTGTTTCTCTGAGATTTTCTGCTGAGGCAGGAGGGGTGTTAGGGGCCCTAATCCTTTTTACAAGAAAGAACATCTTCTACGGTTAAAAGTGCTGTTCAATGCACTGGCTTAGTGAGCTGGGCTACTATAACAAAATACCATGAACTTTTTTTTTTTTTAATTTAAAGAGAAAAAAAAGCAATACAGAAAAAAGGGTAGAAACAATACAAAACCTCAAAAAAAACCATAAATCACTAGTTGACAAACCACATACTCCCCGAAATAGCTGTTCATGTTACAAAATTAAGGCAAACAAAGTGAACACACAGTGAAGCTGCAAACAGAAAAAACAGGATGGAATAAAGCCAATTGAGACAGT